>JABUQX010040456.1:112500-122500 GCA_015478945.1 Trachelipus rathkii
GCGAGTATATAATGTGTGCATTAATATAACAAATTAAGATTACTAAACCTGTTTATTTATAGCAAACGTGCTTTTTTTTCCTAATGTTTAATATGCGGCACTGCCTGCCTTCCTTGCATACCATTTATACATCAATATTACATTTATTTTAATAATAAAGATTCGACACAACATTTTTAGTTTTCTTATTGTTGGGAGCTATGGGGCTTGCCACACCTTCTGAAAAATTTTGTGTGGGCACCCATGGTCTCAGTTAAAGTTAGAGTAGTTGCAATAAGGAATATTTTCTTTTGTTTCTCATGACTAATTGTGACAAATTTTTTGTTCGAAGGACAAATGTCTTACGTTATAAATAAAAGCATTTACTTGTTACCTGAAATTTGGTTAAAAGTATTCTTTCAACGATGTTTTTTTCAACAGAATATTAGCATGATTATAGAATATGGTTATGGGTGAAGATTGTTAATGCAAAGCAAATGAGACTGAACGGATTTTCACCTGTAATGTTAAATCATGAAAGTGTCCAACAGAAGTTCAGGAGTAATGATTGCCAATTAGATTTTAAAAATAAGACTAGACTGAAGCCTTCATGTTATCATTCAAAAATATAAATATTAGCACCTTTGACAAAAATCCAGCATTTAAAATTTTAATTGAAATGTCAGGAATCTGAAGAAAATAAAAATCTTTCGGCTCATGCAAAAGAAATACAATGCTAAACAGTTTTCTGAATGCATTAATAACTTTTAAAGCTGAATGAATTGCAGCTATTTATGATGATATTTAAGAAAGATTAAAATCGCTCCGAATTAATAATTTTGATTAATCATAACACTTCCATAAGATCGCAAAACACTTTTTAATAAAAGATGAATTAGTTATGTAGATATGAGAGGTTTTTAAAATCACATTTTTGGCTCAAGAATGGACAACAATTTGCCAAATGAAAAGCATTTTAGAGCAAAATAAATGACAAGAACTGGCGAAGAGAAATATGGTTAATGGATAACTTTGTTTTCTGAGAATAACCATGACAAATAGAAAAAAGATGGATATAGGAAAGATATATTCCTTTTATTATACCCATTAGTAAACTCAGGATCATTATTAGTTAGTGAATTTTAAGCATCAACTAGTTTTCACTCTTTTCAATAAAACCAGTTCCTCGCTGAGTTTAATCAAGGTAAGAGCTTCAACTCCCAAAATCGATTATATTTATACTTATTTCTGGGACCTTGTATCAAGATATCCCTACTTCCAAGTAATATACAGGGGCCCTTTAGGCAGCCGGAGGTTGTGCACTCAACATTTTGAAACATTTTACAACATCCGGTTTTTGACGCTTGATGCGTCAAGGGAGGGGTTTCCTTGGTCGGGGAGACCGTTTTTGAGGTCTGGAGGCCGATTTCGGAAATTTGAATTTAAGCTCAGGGACTAAGCTTCCCAAAAGGGTGGATTTTGGGTTCTTGAAGGTTTCAAATGATCGGTAGATCATTTATGATGGTTCAATTCGATTTATCGTAGTCTTTTCCCAACAGATCGATGTTTGAATCATTATTCTATGTGCTCTGGATATCTCAATTTAACGAAAAACATAGCAGTAGGGCTAAAAGAATGAGAATGAAAGGATACCGTCAACCAATGGGGGGGCAGTATTTTGATGACGTCACAGGATTTATTTGGCTCCCCATTTAGGGGTTTAGAGACATCGTATCCCCCCAAAATTGGTATCCCCACCTATGTTGACGTTACCTCGTCGGACCGAGGTTTCAAATCCCATGCATCCCCGGGAGGAGTTTGATGGGTCCCTAAAGTAAGTTTTTGTCTATAGTTAAACGGGAAAAGTGCTAAAAATATCCTGGCAATAGGAGTCTGGGAAAGAGCAGGAGCATGAGTGGACTCCTAAGCCGAAGCCGGAGCCGGAGCCGGAGGCGGAGTCGGATCTGGATATAAACATATAATATGATATGAGAGGTGTCATTTTATATGTTTACGAACCCGCAGAACCTGATTTTGAAGGTTTTAAAGTCATACGGGTGTCCGAGCACCCTTGAGGTGGGTCTCAATAGAAAAAAAGAGGAAAAAAGGACAGACGCACGGAATGCTTAACAAAGGGAGCTGCAAGAAAGATGACGAAGGATGAGGAAGGATGATTCCAGGAGGAATCTGAAATGGTAAGGCCTCAGGTGAGGTGGTGGCCGATCCCCAAAAATGGAGTTTTACCCATAAAATGAAATTTTGATGGGAAATTCAGCTAATAATAAATAATTCATCGGCTGCATCCTTTCATCCTCATTCTTTTTTATCCTTACTACATTGGTTTTTCATTACATTAAGATACCAGAGTACATAAAATGATGATTTAAACATTGATCTGAGGTAAAAGACCACAATAAATCGAATGTAGCCATCATAAATGATCTACCGATCATTTGAAACTTTCAAGAACCCAAAATTCCCCCTTTTGGATGGCAAGGCCCCTGAGTTCAGGTTCAAAACTTCCGAAAGCGGTCTTCCAGATCTCAAAAACGGTCTCCCCGACCTTGGAAATCCTTACATTGACGCATCAAACGTCAGAAACCGGATGTTGCAAAATGTTGCATGTGCAACTTCCTGCTGCCGATTTTGGCTGCTGAAAGAGTCATGTATGATACTCTAACAGCCCGTTTTTATCTTAGTAAATAATCATTAGAAATAGAACAAAGGGTAAAATTAAGTTTTGTTTATTGATGTGTTTATTTATTTACTTTTCATTTTAAAAGCATTTTTCTGTTTAATAATTTTACAATAATCAATTACTTTCTTATTATTTAATCATCTTTTATTTGCTCAGATATTTCCTACCAGTTTAAAGTATTAACTGTGTTATAATAAGTATTTTCCTTATATTTGTATATGGGGTCATTTTATTTAAATTTAATTTTATAATTTAAAAATAACTTACTGAAGATGCTGAACTTCTTTCCAAGCCTCCAAGAAATGGCATTGCGAAATCACTCTTTTTAATTTTGGTTCGACTTACTTCAGGCACACCTTCAGTATAAGTGCGTTCTCTTCCTGCAGATTTTTTTGGGCTGCTTGTCTTTCCAGATACTAAAAAAAATACATACTTACAGTTACTCCAAATGAAAAGCCATTTAGGGGACGAGCTCGATTTCTTTCATATGCAAACTAAGCTTTCTATATATTAAATGAGAAAGTTTTTAAAACTAGAATTGGAATTATGGCTAAAATTATATTTTTCATGATTTATTTTTATCTGGAAAGATACTACAATATTGCATTTGATTTAATAACGTTTAAAAACAAAAAAGCTTCTATGCATATAAATTAGATATACTTCTTGTTTTAAGCTCTGGAACTAAATTGAAGGACTAAGTGAATATCTAGTATGAAGATTTAAAAGCCTATTATGTTTACTCAATATTTCTAATACCAGTAAATAATTAATAAAACCAATTACTATATACGGTATCCAACCTGTAAGTAAGTGGGGCAAATATAAGTCGTCATTTATTTGCTTGGGTTTTTGACGACAAGACGCTTCTATTTTCGATTTTCGACTCAAATCTCTGCCTTCGTTGGAATTAAATAAAGTTTTTTTTGATTCTTTAGAGTTATCTTTAATTTCTCTCAGAGGATCTCTGCCTGTGAGCTCTTTCGTTTTATCCAAACTTATTGCATATGGATGGCGAGTAAAATCAAATGGATGATGATGGCGGCTAAAGGGACTTATTTGGTCATTAAACTGGGAATTATCCGCATGTGAATGAGCTCCATTATTTCCATTTGTGCTTTCCTTTATTGTGCCTCCTAAAGGAGTCGACGATTCGTTGGGAGAAAAGTTATAAATATGAAACTGGCATTGTCCTTTTATTAACAAATTTTGATTTTTCGGATTTGTACTAGAATTCGGTAAAACTTGAGGAGTATTTCTACTTCTTTCTTCTTTTCTGAAAACAAAAATCATTTTTAGTAACTATGGGATATATTTGATCTATAAATTAAAACTTAAAAACACAATATAAATTACTTCTTACTTGTCTTTATTCTTTGGAGATGTTGCATACTGAGTATTAGAAGGATTTGATGCTCCTCCGTTTCTTCCAAAAGAAGATGCCAGAACACTTGGATTATTCCCATTTCCTACGACTGTTCCATTATTGAATCCTATATCTTTTAGTGGTGGGATTTGAGAGAAAGGGAGGCTCAAAGGACCATCATCAAAAGGAAAGACATTGAATCGGCTGCTATTATTGTTTGTTGTTAGAGCTGTATAAGTAATAAAAGATTTATTTGCAATGGAATGTGACCGAGACGAAAATTGAGCATATAGTGCGACGGTGTCAAGTCGATTGTCCAGTAATGATTGATTATGAGATTGACTAAATGGTTGATTAGTCCTAGGCTCATTTTGACTTTGTGAGGGAATTTGAGTACGATTTGGAAATGAACCGTCATTAATTGATGAAGGATTAGACGTAAACAATAGATGAGCTGAAGAGTTATTTTTATTAGATGAATTTGAACGATTAACAGAGGAAGTGCATGAAGAAAGAGTATTTATACCATTGAAGGAGCTCCCAGAAGGAATTAAATTAGCCGTAGTCGTCTGATGCAGTGGCGAATTTCTATTACTTGAAGAGTTAGGATTTGAAAAGGTATGCTGAATATTTGAGCTTACAAAAGTCTTCGATGGAGAAATAGTTTCTGCTGGAATCGCTGTTGACTTTGATAATGTATAAGTAATAGAGGTATAGGAAGCTGTAGAAGGCTCGTTTGTTGACATCATGCTGTTTGACTGCTTCTGCCCAAAAAGTCTGATATATATATATATATATATATATATATATATATATATATATATATATATATATATATATATATATATATATATATATATATATATAGATATATATTATATATATATATATATATATATATATATATATATATATATATATATATATATATATATATATGACAAGCTATATGTATCAATGCAGACATTAATAAATCACTTACATACTATAGTTGTTAAAATATCGAAATTTTCCTGGCCGACATTGATGTCGTTTAATCGAAAATGATGGAAGCATTTTATCAAAATGTTTATATTTTTAAATTCCAAATTAAATAGTAAAAAATAATTTGAAAATGTTTTTAAAACTTATTATTTTTCGATATTTTAATATTTTTAAATTATTTTAAAGCTTTAAAATGAGGAAATTTTTGAACCATCATGAAAAAAAGAAGAGAAGAGAAATTTCTTGAAATGAGGTAAAAACAACACTGAAGGAACATGAAGTTATTTTGACTCAAATTTCCTTGAAGACTCTGCACGCATTATGCAACTAGGCCAAGAGGGCGATGAATTCAGTGCAGGTTTTGATTTTGGATGTAGGATTTTTCACGTTACGCTCTAAACCGGATTTGAACCAAAATAAATTTGAACCAAATAAAATGCAAACTCCAGCTTTTTCTCACCCCTAAAACGTCGATTACAGTTGTTTTCCTGTTTCTATTGATTTGTTTTGTATTTCACTTGAAGAAAAACCATGTTTTTGACATTTTGTAGTTCACATCCTACAAACTGCGATGGTCAATAGGGGCACATATTAACAAAGAGTTAGAGTAGTTATGAAGAACAAAATATGTGGAAGTCTAAACCGGAATCGAGAGTTTCTTTAATTATATCCAGATCAGTGAAGAATAGGGTCGGAAAATTGAACTCTTGATTAAGGAAGGAGCAGCCTATTTGAGATGTAAAGAAGAATGGACAGTTGAGTGACTAGCACCGGAGTGAGTGGAGAGAGTTAGAAGAGTGAATGAGAAAGTCATTTATGAAAAATCGAAATAAAATACAAGATGAATCACAACTCTATAGAGAACTGTTATTGAAAGGGAAGGGAAAAAGAAAGAGACATATCAACAACTGCTGATAGGAAATGATTTGAATAATTTGGAAGAATGCTACACATAAGAAAGCAGAGTCTAGGGATGAAATGAGAAATCAGAATTAAAGTAGCTTTTTGAAAGCGGTAAAGAATACCATGCCTATACCACTATTTAAAACAAATGTCTTGGAAATGCAAGATTTCCCATGGTTCCGTTTTTAATAATTATATATATATATATATATATATATATATATATATATATATGTTGTTGTTATATACATTTATATATATATATTTTTATATAGAAAGATATATATATATATATATATATATATATATATATATATATCTCACTTGCTTTTTATGTTTTTTATATATATATATATATATATATATATATATATATATATATATATATATATATATATATATATATATATATATATATATATATATATATATATATATATATATATATATATATATATATATATATATATCTACTTTTCTCGTCTATATATATATATATATATATATATATATATATATATATATATATATATTTAAATATAAATATATATATATTTATTTTTTTATATATATATATATATATATATATATATATATATATGAAGAATGCTTTTGTAATTACAGTGGCTTTGAAGCAGCTGGTCTTATATGATCACTCGAGTATATTTGCTTCGAGCAAGAATAAAAATGTGTTTTCAATGACTCAAAAACTCAATTACTTTCGGTCGTTTTCCTTCTTTGCAAATAAGTGACCCCGTTCATGTTCTTGATATTCTCCTGATTTCTTTGATAATTAACACCTGCCATAGGGCTTCCCTTTTAATCCTGTCACACTCCTGCTGCAAGTCTACAAAGCTAAATAAAGATTTTTCTTCTTCTCTCCCATTTTCTCACTCATTTGCTTCGTTGTAAAAATTTGATCTACACATCCTCTACCATTTCTAAATGCACTTTGTTCTTCAAGAATCAACCCTTCATCACTCGACGCACTCTTTCAACCAAAATACCATTAAATATCTTCCTTACAACGCTTAATAAACTAATTCCTCTGTTAAATTCTACAGTTCCTATTATCCATCTTATCTTTATTCAAGGGTACTACCATTGCTCTTCTTCAGGCCTCCGTATAAATTTTGTTGCACCACTTCCATATCCAGTCAATTACAATGTCACTTTCATTCTCGATCATTTCACCAATAATTCCATCAATCCCTGCTGATTTACCATACTTCGACTTTCTCACTTTACCTACCTATTATTTTCTCCCTACTATTTACTTCATCTCCAAAATACCTACCATTCTTATACTATCTAACCCACACACATTCACTATCACCTCTTCATCATTGCCAATGTTATGCAGTTTTTCGAAATTCTTCCTCCACACGCTGCCCACACATCCATCTAACAAGTCACGAAAGCACCATCCTTATTCATTATTACTCACTTTCTTAACCTTTCGAATTTCCTTCCAAAACAATTTCTTATTCATTTTCCTTCCAAACTGTTCATTTACTTAACATTTTCTCCTTCATATAAACTTTTAACCTTCCTCTTTTCCAAACCTTTACATTTCCATGCAGATTTCTTTTGATACTTCATCATTTGCTTTAAGTAAATTCAATCATACATCTTTTTCTCCTTTAACTCACTTGCATCCATTCTTCATTGCACCATTCACAGTTAACGTTCTTGCATCCTAATTTTAGCACACCTACAACTTTACTTGCACTACTAACAAACGATTCCGTCATTTGTGCCCAGATTTTTTCATTTTCATATTGTTTACATTCATATGATTAACTTGCAAGTGCCCTCATATACTTTTCCTAATAACCCTTTTCATTCATTTAACTTTTCACTTCTGATTCTTCCCACTTTCTTCCTTTTTTCTTTCCTCTCCTCTCCATCCATGCTTCCCATTAGCTTATACATAAAACAACATAATGATGTAATATTCCAATCCCAACTCTCTCACTGATTTTACATACATCACATACTTCAATATCTCTTTTTCAACAACACGAAATCAATCACACTCTTTACTTTGACAACATCACTACCTACACCAACTCTTGCATACTTATGAATTATCTTGCGTTTGAGGAAAGTATTACTTTCACTCATACTCTCTCCTCATAGAAATCAATCATCTTCCTACCATTCTCATTTTCTCTCGAAACACGAAAGGCACCTTTTATTCCATCTCTCTTTCAATCACCTATCCACCCATTCAAGCCACCCAACACAATTATTCTAAAGCCCACGAGAACCCCTCCAAAAAATTATTATTATTGACCAAACCTTCTCAAACTTAAATTTAACTATTAGTATTCTAATACTCACACAAAGGAAACCAACCATAACTCTGTGCCGTAAATAACTCATCAGAATCGCAACTCCTACTCTCCCCCTTTCACTCCTCTCCACTCTAGCACAGACACACACATTTCACTCCACTCCACACCACTCGTCCTCACCAGTTATTTTATCTTTGTTTCAGTCACAGTAGGAAGATCAAATTTACCCATTCTTAATACATCAATCACCAAGCTCCACTTCTCTTCGCCATCAATCCATGTTCCCAGACATATCTTTTCTCAGGTATATATATATATATATATATATATATATATATATATATATATATATATATATATATATATATATATATATATATATATATATATATATGTATTATATAAATCATTATATATTGTGTATATATATATATATATATATTAATTAATATTTATATATATAATATTTTATATATATATATAGTATATATATATAAAGATATATATATATATACATATATATATATATATATTATATATATAAATATTATATATATATATATATATATATATATATATATATATATATATATATATATAAAAAGAGATTTATATATAGAAACATATATATATGTATATATATATATATATATATATATATATATATATATATATATATATATATATATATTTACCTTCCTGTAAGATGCTGGATGGGTCTTGGGGCAATTTTTTGAGAATGACTCTCAGAAAAGTCATTTTTACCTTTCTTCTGCTTTTTATCATTCTGACCAGAACTTTTTCTTGTATTTGAGTACTGAATTAATAGGTTGCTGTTGAATTCCTGCTGGACTTTTTTCCGTAACTGCGGCAAAAATGTTTCTGGAAAGGAATCATGAATGAAATAATCATGCTTTAAAAGCTGTTCTGCTGAAGGTCTATTTGCCGGGGTCAAATCCAAACATTCAGAGATGAAGAGCATCGTTTTTTCAGACCAATTTGGAAAAGTCACTGAGAGAGGAGTAGATGCTGCGCTTGGTAGACGAAGACCAGAGAGCATTGGATTTTTAGATACCAAATTCTGATGTGATGACGATAATTCACCTGTAAAATTTTTATTATATAGAAAATTTGAAAAGAATAATTTTATATTAAAATGGAAAAACTTTTTCAAAAAGTGTCGGGGAAATGTTACCTAAAGTCTGTATAATATGAAAGAGTTGATCGATGTCTGATTCGCCAGGAAATAATGGTTCTCCGGAAAGGATTTCGGCAAGCAAACAACCAATTGCCCAAATGTCAACCTCTCTAAATAAATAAATAATAATAATAATAATAATAATAATAATAATAATAATAATAATAATAATAATAATAATAATAATAATAATAATAATAATAATAATAATAATAATAATAACAATAATAATAATAATAATAATAATAATAATAATAATAATAATAATAATAATAATAATAATAATAATAATAATTAGAAACTTAAAGCATAAAACACTTAAAAACTCTGCTTTGTTTAATCAGAATCAAGGTGAGCGTGCAATGAAGGAAAAATATTGTTAAATATGAGAAATCTTTATTCAGTGATCACTCTTTCTTTGGTAATTTGACATATTTCATTTTAAAGCAACTTAGAGTAAAATACATATTATCGCAAACTACTTTAAAAATGACTGCAAGAAGATTGTTGCATTTGAAAATACTAAGAATCAATGATAATTATTTGAATACGTTAAATACCTTCCATATTTC
>JABUQX010040456.1:135000-145000 GCA_015478945.1 Trachelipus rathkii
ATATATAAATATATATGGTATATATATATATATATATATATATATATATATATATATATATATATATATATATATATATATATATATATATTATATATATATATATATATATATATATATATATATATTATTACATATATATAAATTAATTACTTTATTTAGAAGTGGCGGCTCGTGGTTCTTGTGCAAGGGGGGTACGTTTTTATTTTATATATATATATATATATATATATATATATATATATATATATATATATATATATATATATTATTACATATATATATATATATATATATATATTATTATATATATATATATATATATATATATATATATATAGGCCAGCCCCCCGAAAGGCCACAATCCATATCTCAAAACTACAATAGCTACAGGGGAAAGGAATACATTGTTGGAATCCTGATATAATTTTAGTGTGGAAAATGTAAAAAAACAAAACTAAAAAAACTACAATAGCTACAGGGAAAAAGGGAATGCATTTTTTGGAATCCCTTGTAAAATTTTAGTTAGTAAAAAAATTGGCCATTTTTTTTTTTTTAGGAGCTCGAGCCGGCGGGGGACAGAGTTTATATATATATATATATATATATTATTATATATATATATATATATATATATATATATATATATATATATATATATATATATATATATATATATATATATATAAATATATATTATTTGTAAATATATTACACTTTAAGCAAATGTAGGGCTCTATTTCTGATGGGAACACAGGGGGACGTTTTCCATACCCCGTAGGGGAGGGGCGGAGGAACCCCCGCTCTTTGGTATTTAGGATGAATGGATCTTCAATAATTTTCCTCAGATGTCTCTTCCTTGAGTTAAGCTTTCTCTGCGTCTCATCAAGACTAGGTATTTCTGGCCTAACATGGATCGTGACATCAGAATTTTGGTTCTTTCTTGTCAGCAGTGCTAACTTTCAAAGATTCAACGTCATACTAAACCACCTATTGCTCCCATGGAAATCCCGTCACAACGTTATGAAACGGTATATATCGACATCTTGGGACCATTGCCTCCATTCTCCTTAACCGATACTTCAGGTCCAGTCTTCAGATATCTTCTCACCTGTATTGACAAGAACACTAAGTAGAAAGAAGCAATTCCTCTAGTGAATACGACTTCAAAATCTGTCGCATTTGCCTTCATGCAATGGATATCAAGATTTGGAGTTCCTCTCTATGTAATCTCAGATTGAGGAGCACAGTTTGAAGGAGAATTTTTCACTGAACTATCAAATTTAATTGGATTTCACAAACTCTGGACAAGCGCTTACCACCCTTCAGCAAACGACCAAATCGAAAGATTTCATCGATCACTGATGAATGCTATTATGGCAAGAAAACAAAACTGGTTCCTCTCTAGGAACCGACCGGGGCCCCGGCCCCGACCCCGGCCCCGGCCCCGGCCCCGGCCAACCCCGGCCATTTTTAGCGACCCCGGCCCCGGCCCCGGCCCCGGCCAAAAATTAGGAAAAACCGGGGTTTTCTACCGGGGTTAACTGTAAATTTACACTAAATAATAGAGTGTTAAATCAAACAAAATAAAAAATATATTTTAATTCCATTACTCCTTTGTTATAAATTGATGCAAAATGCATAAACATACCTAAATATAGTCAATCTTTTTTTGGTATTTACTATGATTTCAAATTAAAATTGAGGCCAAATTATAATTTTTCCGAGTTTTTAACATAAAAATATTCGAAATTTGATATACCAAACGAATTCGGAAAAGGAAATAAATATAATTGTTAAAATATTAATGTATTTATTTATTTAAAGTAAATATCTTCAAGAAAAAAATCTCTTTTCAAAATTATTTATTTAATTGAATATATATATATATATATATATATATATATATATATATATATATATATATATATATATATATATATATATATATATATATATTAAAGATATATATATATATATATATATATATATATATATATACTTTAGAGAGGAAGCCCTTGGATTCTCTTTTAGTATTATGTTTTAATGTCACTTCATTTTATTACAAAATGTACACAAATTAAAAACATTGTTAAAGGCACTTTTTTTTAATGAAATAAATTTTAAAAAGGAAAGCTAATTTTCGTCCCGACACGCGAGACCTCTTCAGGCTAAGGGACTGGATTTCTTTCTCGATATTCATCAGTTCAAGTGTGTTTGAGGTTGGTCTGATATTTTCTTCATGGTGTTGCTGAAATATTTTGATGTTTTCAGATATTCATTTTGTATAAAATCTATCTTAACTTCACCGGGATGCTTATTGTAGTTGTTACTATTATAAATGCAAAAGGATTCCATGATTTTATAAAGGTTCCTGTGTTACGCCTATGACTTAATCTTGTTGATATTGATAGAGTGGCCTGTGTTACGCCTTATGACTTGTTAAAGCTGAATTTATGCTGTCCTTGTGCATATCATCTGTATGTTGATTTTTTTCTTCTTTGCAAATCTATGGTTTCACCTACATATGATTTATTGCAAGTATTGCAGGGGATGTGATATACAGCAGCTTTGAGGGAGATTTTCTTTCGTTTTGGGGTTTTGAGAATGTTTTTTAAGGTGATATTGTTATCTGATGGAATGAGGGTAATATTTTGGTAATATTTGTTTTAACTGAATATAATGGTAATTGAGGAATTGGTAAAAGGAGGTGTTGCTATTTTCGGGGGAAAGGTGCTATAGTACCTCTTTTTTGCTTTGTTAAATGCTTTTGTGATGAAAAACTCAGGATAGTAAAGTGATTTGAAAGTATTGTGGATGTATTTAGTTTCTTGTGCTAGAAGAGGGGGAGAGCATATACGAAAGGCACGGAGAAATAGAGATGACAGAACAGCTAATTTTGTGTTTGGGGAATGATTAGATAGCCAATGTATATAGTTTGGTGCGAATGTTGGTTTTCTATATATAGTAAATTGCAAGTGATTGTTATTCCATGTGATTTAGGTATCGAGGAAGGGGATAGAGTTGTTGGAAGGCATTTCTATCGTATACTGAACTGAAGGATGAATAGAGTTAATATAGTTTAGGACATCATTAGGGTTGGTGTTGTGAGGGAGGGAGACAAAAATGTCATCTACATATCTAATCCATAAACTATTGTTTAATAAAGGGTTTGGTAAAATATGATAAAATTCTATCTAATCATTCCCCAAACACAAAATAAGCTGTTCTATCATCTCTATTTCTCCGTGCCTTTCGTATATGCTCTCCCCCTCTTTTAGCACAAGAAACTAAATACATCCACAATACTTTCAAATCACTTTACTATCCTGAGTTTTTCATCACAAAAGCATTAAACAAAGCAAAAAAGAGGTACTATAGCACCTTTCCCCCGAAAAATAGCAACATCTCCTTTTTACCAATTCCTCAATTACCATTATATTCGTTAAAACAAATATTTCCCAAAAAATAACATTCATTCCATCAAATAACATCACCTTAAAAAACATTCTCAAAACCCCAAAACGAAAAGAAAATCTCCCCCAAAGCTGTATATATCACATCCCCTGCAATACTTGCAGTAAAACATATATAGGTGAAACCATAGATTTGCAAAGAAGAAAAAATCAACATACAGATGACCTGCACAAGGACAGCATAAATTCAGCTTTAACAAGTCATAGGCGTAACACAGGCCACTCTATCAATATCAACAATATAAAGATGATCAGAAATATCAATCACACGAACCATCGCAAAATCATGGAATCCTTTTGCATTTATAATAGTAACAACTACAATAAGCATCCCGGTGAAGTTAAGATAGATTTTATACAAAATGAATATCTGAAAACATCAAAATATTTCAACAACACCATGAAGAAAATAGCAGACCAACTGAAACACACTTGAACTGATGAAGATCAAGAAAGAAATCCAGTCCCTTAGCCTGAAGAGGTCTCGCGTGTCGGGACGAAAATTAGCTTTCCTTTTTAAAATTTATTTCATTAAAAAAAAGTGTCTTTAACAATGTTTTTAATTTGTGTACATTTGGTAATAAAATGAAGTGACACTAAAACATAATACTAAAAAAGAATCCAAGGGCTTCCTCTCTAAAGTAAATCACTGCGACAAAGTACTTCTTAAATATATATATATATTATATACCGTATATATATATATATATATATATATATATATATATATATATATATATATATATTATATATATTTAGTTATATATATATATATATATGTTATATATTATATATATATATATATATATATATATATATATATATATATATATATATAACTATAAAAATATATATTTTATATAGTATATATATATATATATATATATATATATATATATATATATATATATATATATATATATATATATATATATATATATATATATATATATATATATATATATAAATATATATATATATATATATATATATATATATATATATATATATATATATATATAGTATATATATATATAGTTATATATATATATATATATATATATATATGAGGAAAAGTATTAGTGTTAATATATATATATATATATATATATATATATATATTTAATACAACTTATTCTTCTAGAAAATCAATTATTTTCTAAAAATTTCTTTAGAAAATATTTATTTAATTGAATTAATTAAATGTATTCCTTTTTTATAATTTAAATTATTAACTAATTGAACTTATATTTAATTTCCATCCTAAGTTTTAAGACTTTCAGTGTTTTTTGACTTACATTTCTAATTTAGCTAACCCCGGCCCCGGCCCCAATTAGGAGCAGCCCGGCTCCCGGCCCCGGCCCCGGCAAAATTCCAGCCCCGGTCGGATTCCTCTCTCTTCCAGTCATCATGCTCAGTCTTCGCTGCATTCCTGATGACTCTGGACTCTTCTTTTCAAGCAGTAACGGGAAAAACACCTTTTTGTTCTTTTGAACTTCTTCAAGTACCTAAAAACAGAAATTCTTATAGTGACTTCATAAGAAAATTTATGGCTCACATGAAAGAACTGGATTTTCGAAAAACTATATATATATATATATATATATATATATATATATATATATATATATATATATATATATATATATATATATATATAGATGAAAATAATGCATGCTCACATTACAAATTGTACATAAACATTATGTCCCAGGTGGGTTTGAACCCTTACCTTGTGATGTTAAAACCAAGAGTTTTACCTCCTAGCCACGATAGGCTAAAAGAAAATCTACCAAGGATTGATGATATTCCACCAACGATTCAAAACCACCTGGGACATAATGTTTATGTACAATTTGTAATGCGAGCATGCATTTATTTTCATCCATACAATGCGCAGTCCTGGTAAAAATTACCCAGTCTTGCCCCTGGCACGAGTGTAGGCTGGGGAATCTTCCGGAGGATAACCGATGGTGGAATATCATCAATCCTTGGTAGATTTCCTTTTAGCCTATCGTGGCTGGGAGGTAAAACTTTTGGTTTTAACATCACAAGGTAAGGGTTCAAACCCACTTGGGACATTATATATATATATATATATATATATATATATATATATATAGTTATAGTTATATATATATATATATACATATTATTATTATTATTATATATAAATATATATATATATATATATATATATATATACATATTATTATATTATACATATACATATATATTATATATATATATATATACTAGTAAGGCAAATCTTTGAAGATTATAATTTGGGCAGTTAAGTTTATATATATATATATTATATATATATATATATATATATATATATATATATATATATATATATATATATATATATATATATATATATATATATATATACAGAACATTATTGCCTTTGGATGTTATTTGGAAATTAAGAAATGTAGGCCTTCCAGATTTTTAAAATTATTTAAGTTCTTTAGATAAGTTTTTAAAGCTATTTTTCAATATAAAATATACACTTGCTTCCATTATACATCATTTTAATTATTTTAATTATATAAAGGTAAATATCACTTAAGTAATGTAATAAAGAATTTTTATTTAATAACCAAACAATTTACAAAATGCAAGGATTTCAAACTAAAAACTGTTGTTGCCATGTTTTTGACACGTAAGAAACTCCGACGACAGTTAGCAAATATATATATATATATATATATATATATATATATATATATATATATATATATATATATATATATATATATATATATATATATATATATATATATATATATATATATATAGAGAGAGAGAGAGAGAGAGAGAGAGAGAGAGAGAGAGAGAGAGAGAGAGAGAGAGAGAGAGAGATACAAATTTTTTTTTCCAATTTATTCGTGCGATTTCTCTGGTGAACGAAAATTTCGTACCAGCGAATTTTCGTATTTTTTCACTCGTACAGCAAGGTATGACGTTTGGCTCTAGTCCTATATATTATTTTATGATATATGAAGATCTATGTAATCCCATAACCTGGAATTTACTCTTAAGAACAGAGTAGGAAGGAAAATTTCCAAATGAATTTAATTATTATAATTGTTATTACTAAAGTAGTTGTTTTTCTTTAAATTTATTTTATAAATCAGTTTCTCTTTTCACTTTGAAATAAAATTGTAATAATTTATTTAACTTTACCATTTAAATTATTTTAAAAAAGACTAAAAATATTGGGCAAGGAGCCATATCTACCCTACTCACCCTTCTGTATACATCGCTCCCTGATATATATATATATATATATTATATATATATTATATATCTTATATATATTCGTTATTAAGATACAAATTAAATCTATATATATAGTATATTATATATATATATAGATATAGTATATATATAAATAAAAACATAGAGCACGATATTTATATATATATATATATATATATATATATATATATATATATATATATATATATATATATATATATATATATATATATATATATATATATATATATTATATATATATCCTAGAACCTGACGCAAATTTCAAAAATTCGTTAAGTCGCGGCATTTAAAATACTTTCTGCCAGAGTTTTTAATTAGAAAAAAGTTAACAAAATCTATCGGAACCCAAGATACAAATCCATGGCAAAAGAGCATGATTCTACGTACATCTGACCCGTGATTGGTGGTAATATAATTAAATATTGCTTCAACACCATGATAAGTCTATAAAAAAAGTTGAAATAGAGAAGCGTGTGGCAGTAAGTGTAGTTTTACCTGCACTAAATATGAAATTTGAAGACCATACCTTTTTTCTGGCTAATTTCCGGAAGTATTTTAATGCTTTTCTTCCTTTTCAACTCAATTTGAAAATTTTATTTAAGTTTCATAGAAATCGGAAAATAAGTTTCGTTGAAATCGATGCGAGGTGTTGGGATTTATAAGGGTATATATATATATATATATATATATATATTAATATATATAATTATTATATATATATTATATATATATATATATTATATATATATATATATATATATATATATATATAATATTATATATATATTATATATATATATATATATATATATTATATATATAATATATATAATATATATGCAAGCCTCCCGAGCATCTTGCATGTAAACTAAAAAACTAAATAACAGCTACAGGAAATAAATAACATTTTTGATTTTCAAGCAAGCATTCGATGATGAACCTAAAAAAATATTTATTCTATATTTATTAATAACACCTTAAATATTAGTATAATCTTAGGTCTGGCAGCGTACACTCTCATTAACCTTCAATTTCATGCAGTAGTACGAGAGCAAGAGTTACAAATATTGTTTTTTTTATTATGCTCTGGAGAAAATCATTAATTTTCCTTTTAATTTCCTTTTTTAAGGGGGTTCGAGCCGACGGAGGGACAGAGAGGGGAAGGACGAAGTCCCCTCCCGTCGTCCCCCGGTAGGCCGAAAACCCCGACTTCTGCCATCTTTGTGGTTTACCCTTGGGATATCTTTTAGTTAAAAAAAATCGACATTCAACTTTGATGCTATCCCTCCGAGCGCTAGAGCTCCTTCGTTCTTCACAAAAAACTATCATTATCATCAATACAGATTTTCCAAAATTTTTAACAATTTTAAATTTTCAAGAAAAGCGTTATTTTTTTTTTTAATTTAAATGGATAAAAATGTCTCCAGATTAATAAAATTTATTTATTTTCCTGTAGCTGTTATACAGTATTTTTTTGTTACGCTGCATGTTGCTTTCGCGGAGGTTGACCAATATATATTCATATAATATAATATATATATATATATATATTATATATATATATATATATTATATATTATATATATATATATATATATATATATATATATATATATATATATATATATATATATATATTTACTTTCTCACCCCTGACCACCCCGTTCTTCAGGGCTACCATACCGCATCCAGATACCCCGCCGCCGCAACCGGCCTCGTCCACAGATCATCCAGGACTGAAATGTTCCAGATTGCTCTGGGTAAAGAGTTAGATTGACAGGTGAGTAGAAAATGGGATGTGTTTTCCGGGACCTGGCTACAATTTGGACAAATATTTGTAGTGGTTTGGTTGAGGTTTATCTGTGTTTGTAATGTAAGTTTGGGTGGTGGCCTCAACTTAGTTTGGCCAAGGATGACTGGCTAGTTCTTGGAAGGGAGTTAAATTCTGATGCTATTTCTGGTGGATGTTTGTTTAAAATATGTTGTTTGGTGGTCTGCTTCTTAGGTAGTTTTCTGTTAGTATTGTGTGGATTTGTTTGGTGTATAATGTGTTGTTTAGTGAAGGTGGGATGTTGGTCAGGATCTGTTTATAGAGTAGGGCTGGTGATGAAGGTGGATTTTTAAGTCTGTGGTGTATGGGATTGGAGAGGGAAATATGGCATGGGTGTTGGGGTGTTTGAGTTTTGGCAAAGAATTGTGTGCCTATCATTTTTAAGTGTTTGTCTATAGGTAGAATTTGTTTCTTTATATACATGTTGTTTGGAAGATGTGGAGGGGCATCCTGTCAATATTCTCAATGCCTTGTTTTTAGTTATTTGTAATTTTCTTATGTTAATCTTGGTCAGGACTGGGTGCCATGTAGGAGAGGCGTAATTTAATGTTGGACAGATAAATTGCTTGTAGATTGTAGTGGTAATTTGTTTGTTGTTAGTGATATCAGAGTCGGCTATGGTTCTTAGAATATTTAATTTCTTGTTAGGTGATGAAGTTATGTTGTCTGTGTTTTGTGAAATTTAGATGTGTGTCAAGTGTTATGCCTAGGATTTTGGGAGTTTTGTTTAGTGGAATTACAGTGTTGTTTAGGTAGATTTGGGGGTGTAAGGTTCCGAATTGTCGGTCTGTAGTGATTAGAGTAATTGATGATTTGTTTGGTGAGGCGAACATTCTATTGTCAGTTACCCATATTTGAATTAGGTTAATATATTTTTTTTTTAAGTTTGTGGGTGTGTTGTATATTATTTTATGTATTATAATATATATATATATATATTATATTATATATATATATATATATATATATAATTATATATATTTATTATATATATATATATATATATATAATAATATATATAATATATATCTTAAAATAGATTATATCTATGTCGGCGGTCAGTGGTGATTAAATCTATATATATATATAAATACATATATATATACTATATTATATATATATATAGTGAAGAGAAGTGTGTATGTTTGGACTGTGCATGTGTAAATCTGCGTCGGCCAAACATGCTTAATGCCTATTATTTCATGCTAACTTGTGAAATTGTGTTTGCGAATAAATAAGTACGTATCATCACACGATTATGATTAATTAAAGCCAGATAATGAACTTTAAAGTCATGATGTAAACAGTCCACATTAGTATAATTATATATATAGAGTGTATTATATATATAATATATATAATATATATATATTATATATATATATATATATATATATAATAT
>JABUQX010040456.1:147500-182500 GCA_015478945.1 Trachelipus rathkii
TCCTACCCCGTAGTTCCCCGGAAGGCCGAGAGACCCCGACTCCTGCCATCGGTGCGGTATACCCTTGGGGTATTCTTTAATTACATTTTTCTTACTAAAATTTTACCAGGATTCCAAAAATGTATTCCTTTTCGCTGTAGTTATTGTAGTTTTTGAGATATGATTTTTTTTTTTTTTTTTTTTTTTTTTTTTTTTTTTTAAACGTCTATTTGTTTATCATAGAGGCTACCTGTGAAATTTTTTTTTTTATCCGAGCTCCCGTTCTGTGTGGGCGTTAAGTAACTTTTACTTTATATATATATATATATATATATATATATATATATATATATATATATATATATATATATATATAATCTTATATTATATATATATATTATATATATATATATATATATATATATTATATATATATATATAATATCAGTGGCGTACCTTGAAAGAATACACTTGGGTAGGCAAGTGTATATATATAATATATATATATAATATATAATATTATATATATTATATATATATATATATTATAAAAATATATATATTATATATATATATATATATATATATATATATATATATATATATATATTATTATTATATATATATATATATTTATATAATCGAAAACATCGAAAACATATTTTAATAATTATAATACGTACCTATTTATTTGTATGAAAAGCTTGTTTACATTATATTTACCAAATACTTAATTTTAAATCACATTCCAATTGAGTAATTTCTTAGGCCTATCAATTTTTTTTAAAATAGAGCTGTCGGTTTTATAGATAAGTTTTTAAAGCGTTTTTTCTTTTATATAAAATCTACCTTACTCCATTAATGCATTATTTCACTTAATTTTATGTATTATAATGCTAAATACCACTTAAATAAGTTATATAAATTTAATATTCAATTATCAGAACAATCAGACACATTTTATACAAAAATTTCAAACAAACTGCACCAAGCCACATATTTCGTAAATATTTACGGGAAGAGAACGAAAAGTTTCATATATATTATCGATTATTATAGGTAGGACAGACTAGCCCGCTCCCTTATAAGTTGACGTAACAAATGACGTCATTCGTCCGCCCGGTGTTAAGAAATTTTACTCTAAGATCAGAGTAGGGAGCGAGAATTTCTAAATGAATTCAATTATTATTATAAGCTATTATTATTGTGGTTGTTTTTCTTTTATTTATGATAGAAAAATAGCTTCTTTTTTAACTTTTATATAAAATTTTTAATAATTTTAAGTAAACTTTTACAATTTAATTTCAATTTTTTAAAACCTAAAAAATATTGGGTGGGATACCTACCCGCCTTCCTTATATACGCCCTGTTATATATATATATATTAATATATATATATATATATATATATATATATATATATATATATATATATATATATATATATAATATATTATCTAATATATATATATATATATATATATATTATATAATATATATATTATGAAGGGAGGTAAGTGAGTGATATGATAAATGTCTTTGATAGATATATGTTAAACAATATAATACAACTATGAATAAAGGGTAATACGGACAACAATGAATGTAATAGAAAGAATGGGTTTAGTTAATGTAAACATACCTACGGTGGTAGTAACTTTCTGCTTCGTAGACGATCTACTGGTGCAATAGCGTCTGGAAATACTCCCTGCAATCAAAGCTCCCAACATATGTCGCCATCAATTGATATCCCACTTGCCATGGTAACGTTCCTCCATGAACTTTAAATTCTTGATGGAAGTAATTCACCCAGCTCTCACTAAATCGCCTAGGCCCTAGGTTTAATCCGGAAATTTTTTTAGGTGGAATGTAAGTAGTGGCAACTTTATATCATTCTACATCCATGGGAATGAAAACTGTCTAGCAGTTCCTGTGCAATGTTAGTGGTTCTCGGCTTTCCCGTTCCCCAGAAAAATTCTGTGCTACATTTGAAAAAGCATTCCACGCTCTTGCCTCTAACACAGTCATTGTTGTAGCAAAGGCAGCATAACGGAGGAGTGTCCGTATTTGTGGCGCATCAAATATCCCAGCTTTTTTCTTCTCGTCACTCAGACCAAGAAAAATGTTGAGCATATATAGCGGAAGCATTCAACCAATATGGTCCACGGTCCTTCACAAATTGTTTTCAATAAACCAAGTTTTTATGTGTAGTGGGGTAGATGGTGTTTTTCTCCTCTCTGTACAAGTGGTTCAAGTACGATGTTCCTGTCACCTGGCGTCAAGGGTTTCCCTCGGTGGCCATTCTCTTTGGTCCAGTGATCCTTTACCGCCCGGCTGTCCCAAGGACAGGAAGCAGGGATATTTGGTGAAATCTGCTTGCTGACCGAACAAAATGTTTACCATTTTGAAGTCGACGCATATTTAACCATCCATGTACTTGATATTGTAGCCTCTCCAACTGTCTTGATTTTTGCATACTCATCTCTCATCCGTACAGAGTACCCTACTGGAACCGAAGATACCTGTTGCAGTTGTGTAACAACACACACTTTAAACTGCTCTTAGAAGTGTCAATAAACAGTCGGCCAACTCACGCTGCATCGGTATGCAGGGAGTCTCATAGCGAAGTAGTAGGGCACTGCAAAATTCACTGCAATACACAGGTTACCATATGACTGGAAAGAGCCTGCAGCTCTGATTCTCTGTTACGATAAAATGTTACTCTTGTGCTATGGTCCAGTAGTCATTTTTCATGCAACCTTGAAGCCAACAGCTCAGGACAAATTCGGCCAATACAACTCTCATACAAGATCGTTCAGTTCACGCTGGAAAAATGACGGACCATCCGACTGTATTTCAGAATGGATGATAGACATCATCCAGGTCATGGCATCCATACATGTAGACGTGTACTAAAGTTAAAACATGCTTCCCGAATATCGACGCAGTAAACTTGCTGCTACTGTAGATATATGCAGAAGGTAACGTCTATACAGCCAATGAATTTTGTCATTCCTAGGAAATATGCAAAAATAGGGATCCATGATTGCACGAAACGGGATGTGATACAGCAAAATCCGAGAATATATATGGAATCAGCACCTCCGATTTACTATATATCTCTACAAAGTCATCCAGAAAAATTTCACCTTTTTTGTTGACCAGTGTAAGTTTTCTTTTATTTTCCCTAAATGGATGACCGAACTCTTGAAATAACTATTCGGCCGAATGGCGAAGTTATTATTCGGCCGAATATTCGGTATTCGGGCCGATACTTTCAGCCGAATATTCGGTATTCGGCTTTTTTCACTATTCGGCACATCCCTAATATATATATATATATATTATATATATATATATATAATATATATATAATATATATATATATATATATATATATTATATATATAATATATTATATATATATATTTTATATATAATATATATATATAATATATATATATATAAATATATATATCCTTTTATCAATATACTATCACACTGCGGAGAGGTGTCAGCAAGGTGAGCAGTTATCTTAATACGGTATATATAATTAGAATATTGATTAAATAAAGTTTATATACTATATATATATATATATATATATATATATATATATATTATTATATCATATATATATTATATATAATATTATATATATATATATTATATATATTAATATATATTAATATAAATATTATAATATAATATATATATATATAATACCTATTTATTATCTATATCTATGCACATTACTTAGCTGTGAGGTGTAGAAGTGATGATGATATATATATCAGTATATCTATCTATATATATATATATATATATATAATATATTATATATATATATATATTATATAATATATATATATATAATATATATATATATATATACATATATTATATATAATAATATATACCTACTCGTCAAAATTACCCACCAACTGACTTCCGTATGATGTTAATAGTTACAGAAATGACCCAAACGCTGTGTAACTTTATAATGGCAATAACATAGATTTGGAAGACATTATACATTGACAAGATTGGTCGGGGGTCCCGCAGAAATCCCTAGGGGCCTGAGAATGGGTCCTGTATGTGGCCGATGCGTTTCCTCCAAAATGGGATGTTATCGTGGTGAGGGTTTCGTGTGTGGAATGGTGTTACTCCAATATTTCGTGTTGGCCACCTTTGGCAGCGGAATGACGGCTTTGGCACCGTCCATGGCATGCTCTTCAATGAGGTGCAAAATGTCCTCCATGGAAATCTGATCCAATACGCGAAGCACCGCCTGCCGCAGCGCCTGGAGGGTTTCTGGAGATGTCGCACCATCGCTTCCATGTCCACAATGTTCAATTGGGTTTAGGTAGAGAATGTATGCTGACCATCCAATGTCCTGATTTGGACCGTCGTTAGGTGTTCGATGGCGCATCTGGCCTTGTGTACTCTTGCGTTGTCATGCATGTAGAGGATATTGCACGACATACGGGTCAAGGATGTCTTCGATATAACGTGCGGCGGTTAGAGAACCGCCATCAAGGACGTTCAACTCTGCACAACCAGTTAAAGATATGCCCCCTCAGACCATGAGAGAGATCCTCCTTCAAATGGCAATGTAAGGCATATTACACTGCGCGTACCTTTCATTAGGTCCTCGATAGTCTCTGGATCGCCGATCGGAGGTGTAGAGGCTGACTCTGGACTCATCCGTAAAGAGCACATTCGCCCAATCGCGACGGTCCAATGTAGGTGTTCCCGGGAAAATGCTAGTCGCGCCCGTCAATGATCCATGGTGTGTCGTGGTCCTATGACCAGCCTCCTTGGCCTTAAATTATGTTTTGCGAAGCGTTGACGTATTGTATTATCACTCACACTGGTCTCATATACCTCCTGCAGCTGTATTTGAAGGTGGCTGTTGTATGACGGTTTCTTACGGCCCGCCAAACGCTTTATAACTGTTATTTAACGCTAGTCGCGGCGCGGTGCCTGCCCTGGCCCGGCCACCATGCGTGCTCCTGGGTGTCGTGGTGCCGATCCACGACCCGTGCAATGGATGTGTGTTCTACACCAAACGGTAGCCCGAGTTCACAGTACCCGTACCTATCGGCACGGAGTGTGATAATCTGTACGCACTCATCACGTGTTAGTCGACGCGCAGTCCTTTCCATGGTTGTAGTGGATAAATTCACACCTCAATGGACCACGTACTCAGCATGCCCCCGCCATAACTTTACCCCAATCGCTAAAGCTGGAGTTACATGGTTTGTTATTTACCTTAATTATAGCCATGGCGGACCCTATACACCCCCAACATTATTACAGCGTTGTATACTGCGTCCCTGATGCTATGTTATTTGTATAATAAAGCTACACAGCGTTCTGACACTTTCTGTATATATATATATATATATATATATATATATATATATATATATATATATATATATATATATATATATATATATATATATATATATATATATATATATATATCATCTACCTCCTATCCTCAGATTGAGGATGAGGTGCGTAGCATACACCGGAGCAGAAAAGTAGTAGAAGAGCATGACGCAAGTCGTAAAGAAAGCCCCCCCTTTACCGTTCCCTTTATACACTTAGCGAGAGCTCGTCGCAGTCAGAAAAATCCACCCCAGTTTTTTTCAAACGAGATTAACGATGGAGTTCTCACTGTGGTGTCCTCGTCAATGTGGTTCTCCCCTGAGCAAGTCCACACCATACCCCATGCCTCCTCACAAAACCAATCGACTATCATCCATCCTTTCCACATGACCAAACCATCTCAGCGTACTTTCGTTTATTCTCATTTATCCCTTTCTTCAAACAACACAACTCTCTTATACTTCCATTCCTAATTTTATCAATTCTTCTCACACCTAGCACGCCCCTAAGATTGTCCATCTAACATATTTACTTTAGATCTATACCTATTATTCCAGACGCATAGTCCTTCATATAATACATAACACAGGTATCACACATAACCTTATGTAAGACCCTAGACGGGCAACCCCCAAGGAACCTTTAGTCTTACACCAACCAACGATTTAATTGACCAACCCTCCTGCACTACACTCTGTTTCATCCGTTCCCTTTTCATCCAACATATATCTAATTTTAACTCAGACACTTGCTCCAACTGCTCACCATTTAACATAACTTCACACCGAGAGTGTCTCACTCACAACTATAACCTTACTCTTATCTACGTTTACTTTCAAACCCATCCTTTTACACACCCTGCTAAATCTTTGTCTGTCTGTCTGTCTCTGTCTCTTTCTATATATATATATAATATAATATATATAATATAATATATATATATATATAATATATATAATATATTATATATATATATATATATATATTATTATATATATATATATATAATATATATTATATATATGTGTGTGTGTGTGTGTGTGTGTATGTGTGTGTATTTGTGTGTGTGTGTGTGTGTGTGTGTGGTGTGTGTGTGTGTGTGTGTGTGTGTGTGTGTGTGTGTGTGGTTGCAACATATGGTCCATCTGAGGGTGTTGTTGAGGAGAGTGCGACTTTCTGGGATAATCTGAATGATGTTTTGGATGGTTTGAGTAGGAGCTTCAGATTGATTGTGTTGGGTGACCTAAATGGTTGGATAGGTGATCAGAAAAGGGATGTTTTAACAGGCAAATTTGGGGTGTTGGGAGAAAATGAGAATGGTAGGAAGGTGGTTAATTTCCTTGAGGAAAGAGATATATGTGTAAGTAATACTTTCTTCAAACACAAGAGTGTTGATAAGTATACTAAAGTTGGTGTAAGTAGAGATGGTATCGAAGTGAAAAGTATAATTGATTTTGTATTGGTGAAGATGTTGAAGTATGTGATGAATGTTAAATCAGTGAGGGAGCTGCAGATGAGATTATCAGATCATTATGTTGTTTTATGTAAGATTAAGTTATTGGCGGCTTGGATGAAGAGAAAAGAGGTAAAGAAGGAAGTGGGAAGAATTAAGAGTGAGAGGTTAAGTGATCAAGGTAATAAGGAAAAGTATTTAAGAGCTCTTGCAAATAAATTAGTTGAATGTGAACAAGTTGAAACTGAACAAATCTGGGTGCAAATGAAGGAAGCCTTTGTTAGTATTGCAATAAAGTATGCGGATGCGCTAAGGTAAGAAGTAAGAGTCTCAGCAGTTACTATTGGAATGAAGAGGTGACGCAAGCGGTTAAAAGTTAAAAAGAGACGTGGTTGAATGTGCTAAAAGCAAGTGATGAATTCTCAAAAGAAAGATGTTTGGAATTATATAAGGAGGAAAAAAGGAAGAGTAAAAGTTGCATACGTAGCAGGGAAATTGAGGTAAACTTTGGAAGGAGGATAAATGGGGACTTACAAGGGAAATGGAAGCTTTTCTGAGAGGAAGCGCGAAAGGTTAAGAAAGAGAGTAAGGGGAATCTGCATAGAATAATGAATAGGGATGGAGCTTTTGTATCTGTTGGAATGAATGTGAGAAGAATGTGGAGGGATCACTTCGAAAATCTGCCTAACATAATGAAGAGGTGATAGTGAATGTGTGTGGTTTTGATGGTACAAAAAGAAATTGTCATTTTTGGGGATGAGTTGATTAGTACGGAAGAGGTAATGGGAAGAGTGAGAAAGTTGAAGAATGGTAAATATGCAGGCACAGAGGGAAATACTGGTGAAATGACCAAGGAGGGAGACGAGACTGGTGAAATGACCAAGGGGAGACGAGATGGTGATTGAATGGATTTGGAAGTTGTGTAACAAAGCGTATATGGAGGGTATAGTTCCGAGGGATTGGAGGAAAGCAGTAATATGTCCGATACATAAGAAGGGAGAAAGGCGGAACTGTAGAAATATAGTTGAATAGGTTTATCGAGTGTTGTAGGGAAGATATATGCTGGTATTTTGGTCGAAAGAGTGCGCCGAGTGACTAAAGGACTGATTGGTGAAGAAACAAGGTGCGTTTAGGAGTGTTAGAGATGTGTGGAAAAATCTTTACATTTGAAACAAATGATTGAGGAAAAATGAGGGAGAAGAATTAATTGTTATTAGGTTTTATGGATTTGCAACAGGCGTAATATAGGGTTAATAGGGAAACTTTATGGCAGGTGTTAGTGATATATGGTGTTGGTGGTAGGCTTCTGAATGGAATCAAAAGTATGCATAATTGACGATAGTGAGCGTTGTAAGAATAAAGTGGTGTCAAGATTGAATTGGCTTTAGTATTATAGCGTGAGCGAAAGTCAGGGTTGGGATTAAAAAAAAACCGTTGTTTTTTTTTATATTAAAAAAACACTTTTTTTAAAAAAAAAAAAACCAAAGGCCAAAATTTTTTGTTTTTTTTTTTGTTTTTTTTTAAATTTTTAACTTTTTTTTCATATATATCAAGTCTTTTGAGCGCCGTGTATATTTAGCGATTATAATACAGTAGAATACAATATGTTAAAGAGTATTGCAAATACTATAAAGTACGATTTTTCAGTACTTAGTAAAGCTTTTAATTTGTGCTCGTAGGGCAGTATACACTATAACATTGCCACATGATCTGATTATTATTATTATTATTATTAATTATTATCTATTTTATAAATATAATACTAGTATATATATATATACTATATATATACGTATAATTAATAATTATAATATATATATATATATATTATATATAATATAATATAATATTATATAGTATATAATACTATATTATATTATAATGTATATATACGAATAGACATAATATATATATATATACCTATTATAATATTATATATATATATATAAAAAGCCAGCTTGAAAGCCCAGCCTTACCCCCCCCCTCTGTACCATAATTAGTAAGGGACTCGTCGCAGTCAGAAAATCCCCACCCTATAGCTTCACGGAACTGCGGCGGACCACTCGCTCACTATGGTAAATGTCAGTGGTAAGTGCTTATCCCTTGGCCCAGTGGGCCACAACCATACCCCCTCACAAAACCCTGCCATACTCTCCTATTATGCACCTTTATTCTCGCCTCTGCCAAACTCACATTTCTGTCCTTCAGACATTCGTTTACTGACTCAATCCACTTTTTCTTCGGTCTCCCAGCCGGTCAGTTTCCAACACACTCGCCACTATACATCCGCTTAAAAAACCGACTAACATTCCTCCTTTCTTTTTTCCTTACACATGACCAAACCATCTCAACATATTTTCATTAATTTCCTCTTGTTTACCATTTCTTCACACCACACAACTCTCTAATACGCTTCATTCCTCATTTTAATCAATTCTTCTCACCACCTAGCATGCCCTAAGATTGTCCATCCTGAAACACATTGAACTTTAGATCTATGCTTCTTAATCAGACCATAGTCTCACTACTATACAAAAAACACAGGTAACAAACATACCATCATGTAAGACCCTAGCACTCTAAAGATTAGATCCGTATACATCTCACCAACGATTTTATTGCCGCCACCTTCCTGGCACTCCAACATACTACCCTAAATATTAAACTCAGACACTTGTTTCCAGCTGCTCACCATCTAACTATAACTTCACACTGAGGGACTGTCCCTCACTCACAACCATAAACCTTACTCTTATCTTCGTTTACTTTTCAACCCTCCTTTTACACACCCTGCCAAATCTCTTCTACAATCCTATCAAACTCTTCATATTGGCCAAACAAAACCAAATCATTCTCAATAATAGGTAGGGCACCTCCACTCATCTCCATTCTCCATCATTCTAACACCATTTCCTGTCAGCCCACCTTCAATTCTTTCATATACCTCATCCCATATACAAAGTTGAATAACCAAGGAGACAAACACAGCCCTGCCTCACTCTGCTATTAATACTTAAAACCAATCACTTTTACACCATTTATATTCTTAACACACGCCTCACTATCGTCATACATTCTTTTTGATTCCATTCAGAAGCCCTACCACCAACACCATTATATAATAACACCTGCCATAAGACTTCCCTATTACCCTATCAAACCCCTGTTGCAAATCATAAAAACTAAATACAATTATTCTTCTTCTCCCTCAGTTTCTCTATCATTTGCTTCAATGTAAGATTTGATCCACACATCCTCTACCACTTTTAAACGCGCCTTGTTCTTCACCAATCAGTCCTCAGTTCACTCAGCCGCAATCTCGACCAAAATAACCAAACATATATCTTCCTTATAAACACTCAATAAATAATTTCCCAATAAGTTCTACAGTTCCCTTTATCTCCCTTACCCTTATATTAAGGGTATATTACTGCTCTCCTTTCAATCCCTCGGAACTATACCCTCCATAAACGCTTTATTAACAACTTCAAGATCCAATCAATCCATCTTGCCTCCGTTCTTGATCATGTTCACCAGTAATTTCATCTATACCTGCAGATTTACATGCCTCAACTTTCTTACTCTACCCATTTCACATCTTCTTTGCTAATCAACTCATCCCCAAAAATGTACCTATTCCTTCTTTCACCATCAAACCCACACACAGTCACTATCACCTCTTCATTTACTGCCAAAGTTATTCAGATTTTCGAAGTGTCTTTCCCACACTCCCCTCACTTCCATTTCATCAGTTACAAAAAACACCATCCCTATTCATTATTCTGAGCAGGTTCCCTATATTCTAATTTTTAACCTTTCGCGCTTCCTTTCCAGAAGAGCTTCCTATATCCCTTTGTATGTCCCCATTCATCCTTCCTTCCCAAACTGTTCATTTACCTCTTCTTTTCTTTACGTATCAATCCTTTTAGTTATTTCTTTTTCCCTTATATAATTCCAAGCATCTTTCTTTGAAACTTCATCATTCTTGCTTTTAGTACATCTCAAACCACGCCATTTTTTTATTTGTAACCGCTTGCATCACCTCTTCATTCCAACCACTTACTTTTAGCATTCTTATTCCCTACTTTAGCACACCCACATTACTTCTTTTTGCACTGCTAACAATTGCTTCATATTATTTAGTTTCAGCTTGTTCACATTCAACTGATTTACTTGCGAGCGTTCTTACATACTTATCTTTATTTACCTAGTTCACTAAACTTCTCACTTCATTAATTTTACACTCTTCCTTCCGTATCACCTTCCTCTCCATCCCAAGTCCCCACTAACTTAATTTTACATAGAACAACATAATGATCATAATCCCATTTCTAAAACACCTCACTGATAACATCCAACATATACATCAACATCTCCTTCTTTCACCAACACAAAATCAATCATACTTTTCACTCGATACCAATCTCTACTACACCAACTCTGTATACTTATGGATACTTTGTGTTTAAAGGAAGTATTACTTACACAACATACCTCTCTCCTCACAGAAATCAATCAACCTTCCTACCATTCTCTTTCTCCCGACACCCCCAAACCACCTGTTATACCATTCCTTTTTTGAATCAATATATATAATATATAGTATAATTATATATTATATATAATATAGTATATATTATATAATATTACATACTATATATATATATATATATTAATATATTTATATATATATATATAATAGAATAGTACTTATATATATATTATATATACCGTATATATATATATATATATAATTATAATAATAATATACATATAATACTTATATATATAATATATATATTAAATAATATATATATTTATATAATATTATATTTATATAATATAAATATTATTTTTGTATAATGTCGCATCACTTGTAATATAAAATCGTATTAATAGTCAATATTTAGGCCTAGAAGGGGTATTGGTAAATTAAAAACACATTTAATACATAAAAAGAGGTAATTTTAATAAAAAAACAAAAAAAAAACATTTTGTTTTAAAAAAAAACATTTTTTTTGCAAAAAAAAAAACAAATTAAAAAAAACCGTTTTTTTCACAACCCTAGGAGTGAGACAGGGTTGTGTAGTCTCCTTGGTTATTCAATTTATAAATGGATGGGGTTATTGAAAGAATTAGAGGTGGGGGTGGCCAGGAAGTCGGTGTTAGAATGATGGAGAATGGAGATGAAGTGGAGGGTACTCTACCTAATTATATGCGGATGATTTGTTCTATGTGGCGAATCTGAAGAGGGTTTGAGAGGATTGGTAGAAAAATTTGCAGGGTGTGTAAAGGAGGGTTTGAAAGTAACGTAGATAGAGTAAGGTTATTGGTTGTGAGTGGGATAACCCTCAGTGTGAATTATGTTAGGATGAGTGAGCAGCTGGAACAAAGTGTCTGTAGCTTTAAATATTTACTGTATGTGTTGGAGGAGAAGGGGACGGATTGATGAGGAGGGGTGTAGAGGGAAAGTGGTGAATGACAGGAAGGTGGTGGTGCAATTAATCCTTGGTGGATGTAAAAGGACAAGTCTTGAGTAACCATAGGGTCTTGCATGAGGGTATGTTCTTACCTGTGTTATTGTATTTAAGATAGTGAGACTATGGTCTGCGGAATAAGAAGTATAGCATCTAAAGTTCAATGTGCTCAGATGACAATCTTAGGGGCGTGGTAGGTGTGAACAATAATTGATAAAATGAGAATGAAAGTGTTTGGGAGTTGTGTTGTGAAGAAAGGGGTAAACGAGAAAGTAAATGAAAGTTATGTTGAGATGGTTTGGTCATGTGGAAAGGATGAATGATAGTCGTGGTTAAGCGGATGTAGTAGTGGTGAGTGTGTTGGGAACCGACCGGCTGGAGACCAGAAGAAAAGTGGATTTGAGTTAGTAAAGGAATGTATGGCTGGAAGAGAAAATGTGAGTTTGGCAGAGCGAGAAGAAAGGTGCCTAATAGATAGGAGAGAATGGCGGTGTTGTAAGGGGGTATGGCTGTGGCCCACCTGGGCCACGGGATGAACCCTACACTTGACGATTTACCATAGCTGAGGATCGTCGAGCGTCCGTGAAGCTCAGGTGGGATTTTCTGAGTGCGACTTAGTTCTTACTAATTAATGGTACAGAGGGCGGTAAGGCTGGGCTTTCTTTTTCTACTTGCATATTCTTCTACTGCTTTCCTTTTCGATGCATGACACGCACCTTACTCCCAATCTGGCGAAAAAAAGCGTAGATGAAGAAGAAGAAGAATATATATATATATATATAATATATATATATATATATATAATATATATATATATATTATATATATATATATATACATATATATATATATATATTATATATTATATTGTTTATATATCCACCTTCTTCCCCAAGACTAGGTAAGGTGCGTGACATGCACCGGAAACAGAAAAGTAGTAGAAGAATATGACACAAGTCGAAAAGAAAGCCCACCCTTACCGTTCCTTTTTTACCTATTAGTGAGAACTTGTCCCAGTCAGAAAATCCACCCTAGAGGCGTTCACGGAACTGCAACGGACCCCTGAATTCACTATATCGCTAGTGACATCTCGCTCACAGGACTACCAGAAGAACTCTCGGGTTCATCCCTTGGCCCAAGCGGATGGACCACAACCATACCCCTCACAAAACCCGTCATTACCCCTATTATGCACCATTCTTCTCATGCTCTCTAGCACCGCCCAAACAACACATTTCTCTCCTCCAGGCATTCCTTTACTGACTCAACCCACTTTTCCTTCGGTCTCCCAGTCAGTCGATTCCCACCACACTCGATGTATGATTTTCTTTATAATAATGTTATTTCTAGGAATTGTTATTAGTGATTTTAAATTACTAAAAGGATAATTTGTTTTTGAAAGAAAATGGAACAAAATTATATTATCATTATTGGCCAAGTTCTTTCTTTATGAAATTTTGAGCTTTGTTTAAATTGTAAAGGTTTACTTGATCAATTACAGTAAAATATTGTCATATTTTTATTAACAACCTTATTGAATTTTACTTAAAAAAAAAAATGTAATGCCAATTGAATTTTGTTGTACCTATAAGTAAGCAACATCGGAGTTCAAATTAGAATGACATGAATGTAAATCGTTAGAATCGAAATCGTTGGAATTATAATAGTCATAATAAGAACTTTAATCAGAGTCACATGATCGAAATAATATGAATGGATATTGGAATCAGAGTTGCCTAATTCAAAGTGGTGAGAATCTCACCTGGAACCAGAGTCGTATAATCCAAAAGAGTAAGAGAGGAGGAATTGGAATCAGATTATCTTAGAGCCTATTGTGAAGTGGGTTGTGTGTGTGTGTGTGTGTGTGTGTGTGTGTGTGTGTGTGTGTGTGTGTGGTGTTGGTTTGTGTGTGGTGCGTGTGTTGTGGTGTGTGATGTGTGTGTGTGTGTGTGTGTGTGTGTGTGTGATGTGTGTGTGTGTGTGGGTGTTGTGGTGTGTGTGTGTGTGTGTGTGTGTCGTGTGTGTGTGTGTGTGTGTGTGGTTGTGTGTGTGTGTGTGTGTGTGTGTGTGTGAGTGTGGTGGGTGTGTGTGTTGTGGTGTGTGTGTGTGTGTGTGTGTGTGTGTGTGTGTGTGTGTGTGTGTGTGTGTGTGTGTGTGTGTGTGTGTGTGTGTGTGTGTGTGTGTGAAAGATGGCAGTGTGGATTGTGTGTGGTGTGTGTGTGGTGTGTGTGTGGGTGTGTGTGTGTGTGTTGTGTTGGTGTGTTGTGGGTTGTGTGTTGTGTGTGTGGGTGTGTGTGTGTGATGTGTGTGTATGTGTTTGGTTTGGTGTGGTTGTGTGTGTGTGTGTGGTGTGTGATGTGTGGTGTGTGGTGTGTGTGTGTGTGTGGTCGTGTTGTGTGTTGGTGTGTGTGTGTGTGTGTGTTTGATGTAGCTGCTGTATATTATGTGTGTGTGTTGTGTGTGTGTGTGTGTGTGCTGTGTGTGTGAGATGTGTGCTTGTTTGTGTTGTCGTGGTGTGTGTGTGTGTGTGTGTGTGCTGTGTGTTGTGTAGTGTGTGTGTGTGTGTGTGTGTAACCTCAGTGTGTGTGTGTGTGGTTGGTGTGTGTGTGTGTGTGTGTGTGTTGGTGTGTGTGGTGTGTGTGTGTGTGGTGTGTGTGTGAATGTGTATGTGCTGTGTGTGTGTGTGTGTGTGTGTGTGTGTGTGTGTGTGTGTGTGCTGTTGATGTGTGTGTTGTGTGTGTGTTGTGTGTGTGTGTGTGTGTGGTGTGTGTGTGTGATTAATGGGATGTGTGAACTAACAGAGGTGTGTGTGTTGTGTGTGTGTGTGTGTGTGTGTGTGTGTGATTGTGGTGTGTGTGTTGTGTGTGTGTGTGTGTGTGTGTGTGTGGTGTGTGTGTTTTAACTACCCAAAAATGTTCTTACCTCTTCACCAGAAGGAATATATATTGTTCTAGGAGAAGCTTTGCCGATAAATTTATTTACTAGTCGAATATTTGCAAATGTACCTCTCGCCATAACAGCATCATTACCACGACGAGAACCATATGAATTAAACTCACGAGGTGTCAAGCTGTAAAAAAATATATAATAAAAAAAATTGGTAAATACATTCACAAAAACTGCCTCATAAATGCAAAAACAAGATGAAAAATAATTCCCATTAAATATTTAAAAGAAACTCACCCGTGTTCCCCTAAATAACGCGCAGCAGGAGAATTTCGAGCTATTGAACCAGCAGGAGAAATATGCCCGTCAGTTGTAACAGAATCTCCTAGATTAAGTAAAACATAAGCATTTTCAATACACTTCACTGGAAGAATTTCCTGTAAGAGGTAAGAGAATAAATATATTATATATATATATATCTATATATACTATAATAATATATATATAGTATATATATATATTATATATATATATATAATATATAATATACTATATATAGAATATATAATATATATATTAATATATTATATATATATACTATATAATAATATAATATCTTTCTTTCTTTCTTTCACTTTCTTTCTTTCTCTTTGCCCCAAGATTGGGGGGTAAGGTGCTGGGTACAAGCATCGGAAAAGAAAAGAAACAGTTCAAGAATGACAAACGTCGAAAAAGAAAGCCCAGCCTTACCGCCCCCTCTGTACCATTAAATTAGTGAGAGCTCGTCACAGACAGAAAATCCACCCTAGAGCATCATGCGACCGCGACGGACCCATCACTATGGCATATCGTCAATTGTAAGGTTCATCCCCTGGCCTCAGGTGGGCCACAAACATGCACCCATATACAAAACCACCAAACTCCGCCATTCATGCACCTTTATTCTCGCCTCGCCAAACTCCACATTTCTCGCCTTCAGACATATCGTTCACCGACTCAATCGCAACTTTCTCTGTCCGGTCTCCAGCCGGTCGGTCCCAAACACACTCACCACTTTACATCCGCTTAACAACCGGCTAATTTCATTCATCCTTTCCACATGACCAAACCATACTTTCAAGACTCATTTAATTCTCTCATTTACCCCTTTCTTCACACCAACACCACTCTCTAATACGTTCATTCCTCTCTTTATCAATTCTTCTCACACCTAGCCACACCCCTAAAGATTGTCCATCTGAACACCGATGAAACTTTAGATCTATACTTCTTATGCCAGGACCATAGTCTCACTACCATACAATAACACAGGTTAACAACACTACCCTCATGTAAGACCTAGCACACTCAAGACTTAGATCCCTTACATCCACCAGTGATTTAATTTGCACCAGCCACCTTCCCATTTTCATGCCATTCACAACTTTCTACTACACTCATGCATCGTCCGTTCCCTTCTCACTCCAACAATACCCTAAATATCTTAAAACTCAGACACTTTCTAGCTGCCACCATCTAACATAACTTCACGACTGAGGAGTGTCCTCACTCACAACCATAACCTATTACTCTTATCCACGTTTACTTTCAAGCCCCTCCTCTTACACACCCTGCCAAAATCTCTCTATCAATTCCTCTCAAACTTCTCTTCAGATCGCCACACAGAACCAATCATCCGCATATATAATAGGTAGGGCCCCCTCCACTCAACTCCATTCATCCACCATTCTAACACCATTCCCTGCATCCCCAACCTCAAATTCTTTCATAACCCCATCCATAATACAAATTGAATAACCAAGGAGACATAACAACAACCCTGTCTCACTCGCTATTAATCCTAAACAATCACCATTGACACCATTTATTCTTACACACGCGTTTCACCATCGCTACCATCATACATACTTTTGATTCCATTCAGAAAGACCTACCACAACACCATATATCACGTAACACCTGCCATAAAGCTTCCCTATTACTCTATCATACGCCTGTTGACAAATCCATAAAACCTAAATACAATTATATTCTTCATTCTCCCTCATTTTTTCAATCATTGTGTTCAATGTAAAGATTTGATCCAACATCCTCTTACCACTCCTAACGCACCTTGTTCTTCACCAATCAAGTCCCTCAGTCATTCACGCACTCTTTCGACCAAATACCAGCATCATACCTTCCCTACAACACTCAATAAACTTATTCCCTATAATTTCTACAGTTCCCCTTTCTCCCTTACCCTTATACAAGGGTACTATTACCGCTCTCCTCCAATCCTTGGAACTATACCCTCCTTAAAAAAGCCTTTATTACACAACTTCCAAATCCAATCAATCACCCATCTCGCCTCCGTCTTCTTTGATCATTTCACTAGTAATTCATCTATACCTGCAGATTTACCCATTCTTCAACTTCTCACCCTACCCATTACCTCCTTTATAATAACCTCATCCCCAAAAATACCTATTCCTTCTTGCCCATCCAAACCGCACACATTCACTAAAACACCCCTCATCATTACTGTTAATATTGTGCCAATTTTTCGAAGTGTTCTTCCACACTTCCCCTCACTCCATTTCATCAGTTACAAAAGACCATTCCCTAGTTCATTATTCTAAGCGACTTCCCCTGTATTCTCACTCTTAAGCCTTTCGGCGCTTCCTTCCAGAAGAGCTTCCTATTTCCCTGTTGTCTCTCATCTCATCGCTCCTTCCAAACATGTTCATTTTACTCTTGTTTTCTCCTAGTTATCACCCTTCTTTAGATTCTTTTTTCCTCCTATATATAATTCCAAGCATCTTTCTTTTGAATCTTCATCATTTGCTTTTAGCTACATCAACACGCCCTTCTTTTTAACTTTTAACAGCTTCATTCACCTCTTCATTCCACCATTCGCTGTTAACCATTCTTACTTCCTACTTTTAGCACATCCAGCACACTTCCTTGCAACTACTAACAATTGCTTCCTCATTTGCCCCCAGATTTGCTCAGTATCAACTTGTTCACATTCAACCGTTCTACTAGCGAGCGCGCTCTTCCATACTTATCCTTATTATCTTGCACACTTAACTTCTTCACTCTTAATTTTACCTACTCTTTGTATCACCTTCACTCTCCATCCAAGCCCCCACTAACTTAATTTACATAGAACAATAATGATCCGATAATCCCATCCTAAACCCCTAACTGATTTAACATCCAACACATACTGTACTTCATCATCTCCTTCTACCAACACTAATCAATCATTACTTTTCACTTCGATACCATCTTACCTTAAAATAACTACTCTAATATACTTATGGATACTCTTGTGTTTAAAGAAATATTACTTACACAATACCTCTCTCTTCACAAGAAATCAATTCACCTTCCTACCATTCTCTTCATTTTTTCCCGCCACCCAAAACCACCTGTTAATTATACCATCCCTTTTTTGATCACCTAATCCAACCATTCAGGTCCCCCAAAACTATCAATCTGAAGCTCCTACTCACCCCATCCAGAACATCATTCAGATTATGCCCCAAAAAATGTACTCTCTTCAACGTTTCCTCTCAGATGGACCATACGTGCACAACCACACATACCTGGCCGTTTTCAAACTTAATTTAACATTAGAATTCTAGGACTCACACCAACCAAAGTCTACCATAGCTTCATACCCAGGTCACTCATCAAAATTGCAACTCCTTCTCTTCCTCTCTCATTCTCTTCCCCACCAGCACGCACACATTTCACATCACACCACTTAATTTCACCTTTTCCTTTCATCTTTGTTTCAGTCACAGCGAGCAAATCAAATTTGCCTTTAAATACATCCATCACCCTCTCGTCCTCTTCTCCTCAACATTTATTCCGCTGACATTCCAATGTACCCATACGATTCATACAATATCGCCGAAAGTTAAAGGTCTTTTACGGCGATCACGACCATCTCCGAGGCATGCATCATATATATATATATATATATATATATATATATATATATATATATATGATATAGTATATATATATATATATATATATATATATATATATATATTATTAGAGGTGTAGCGGAAGTTGGTGGCTTCTTTATGAGCAAGCACCCTATAATAAGATGATGGTAATTTAAAAATCCTATTTGAAATGATGTTTTTATTCAACTAAGTAAAGATTATATCAATGAAAGTCCTTCTGTTGAGAATACTCTCTCTCGTAGCCGCGAAATTAGTAGTCACGGGACTTTCCAGCGCGTTTACCATCCCTTGCCTGACTTTCTTTTTTGGAAAACTGCGAATCGATATCGGAAGTCGGCGCCTTTCTTTAAATTTTACCTCATTTACCTAAAAGTTAAGATTTGAAGTTTGAAGGAGTCCGGGAGGGAGTATCTCTGTAGAAAAATCTATTCTTTTTTTTTATTTCTGACTCTTGATGAACTTTTAATCTACAGAAAGAGTATCTCAACAGACGGGGTTATATATATATATTTCATTTCAACATATGCTAAAATTTTTGCTCGCGAAATCTTAGCATAAGTTACGAACATAAATTAAATTTTACAAAGTTATAAGGGAGTACTACATTATATACTATTACTAGATATACTATATACTAATACTATTATAAATTATTATATTATATACCCTTATATTATATATATATATATATATATATTTAAATATGTATATGACTATATATATATATATATATAATATATATATATATATATTAAGGTAAAGCTTAAGACGCTTTATAATATTTATAATGGTAAATGCCTTTAAGGTAAAAAATGAATTAAAGGAAGGGTTTTAAGATCCTTTTAAATTTTTTAAGAAGTACTAATTTAAAAGACTCATCTACTAAATAAATTAGTACAATATCTTTAAAAAATTTAAAAGGATCTTAAAACCCTTCCTTTAGTTCCTTTTTTACCTTAAAGGCATTTACCATTATATATATATGTAAAGGGGATCATCGTCTCTCACAAGACCCTATACTCCACAAGTAACGAAAGAGGAAAACATGGTTTTCCAAAACTATTTATATAATATTATTCCTTTTACTGTTTGTAGTTATCGAAATATTGATAACAAGACTTCATACTAAATCAAATTATGTGTTTCAGAGAATGTTTATCTGTAATTATATGTTTATGTAAAACCTTTAACTTCTTAGTATTAGCAAAGGTAATATTAAAGTTAATAGTCATTAACTTTATAATCGTGGACCTAAAAAAGAAATAACAATATTAAGCAAAGATTGAGGATAGAAATCCTCATATATTCAAATCATTATTATCAGGTGACTTTAATGAGTTAATTGTTATATTCTTTACCTCTTAATTAAACTAATGTTAATAATAAAACTTAATCTAGATTTTATAAAATTGATAATTGTATAATTTAAGAATGGAGGGTTAGTTATTTAATTCTCGTAACTTGTACAGGATTGATGTCTGTATTCTGGAGGGGTCTGTGAGACGAATATACAGAGAGAAGTTACATACCCAGCTCAGAACTAGGAAACCTCTCTTGGAAGTTGAAAATAGCAACTCTAGAGTTGGTTTTGTTTTATTGGGTTGTTAATTTCATAAATTAATAAGAAATTATATTAAACTTAAAATAGTAAACTTACCAAACTTAAAAGCATACTTTTAACAGGGTTTCAGTCCTGGACTTCAAGTTTTCAGTTTCTAGTTTGGTCTTCAGTTTTTATACTGGAAATTTCAGTCTACAGTTTACATTTTTGACTCTGGTTGTTTTGATTCTGGATAAAATTTGGTTTCTTCTTTTGTTTGTATGTGCTTTATCTGTTTTGCATTCTCTGGTCCGGAGCACAGCGTCATTCCCTAAATTGAGCAACCTGAAAAAGATGAAGATTAACAATCTACAAGAATTGGAAGTAACATCTTAAGATCATATTTTGCAACTATTGAATTCACTACTAATTTAATAAGATAAGTTTGTAAATTATGAGCACAAATAGTAATTTAAAGATCACTCATTTGATTTCTTTTCTTCTTTATAGATTGAACCAGTGCCTAGTATTTTCTTAGGTGTTTTAGTTTGTTTTGACTCCTTTCACATCAACACTTACTATTTATTTACTAAAAGATAACACACCCTGGTGTAGTGTTATCTAATGATTCCATTTTATTTAAGGCTTATCCGGCCATATTTTGATTAAAACATTAACAATTACACAATTTTATTACACCTTTTGTTTCATCTTATATTCATCTTATATTAAAATTAAGTACTAGTCAAGAAAAACTAAGTGTGTACTATTTTATAATCTTAAACAACACTCTGACACATTCAAGAAAGAAAAGTGCTGGTGGACAAGACAGGGGGTCCCAATCGTTGATACTCTGTTAGAGAAGGCTTAAGTGTTCGCTAACAACATTCACTTGCCTAACTTCCCCAGAAAACAACGAGCTACAAATTCCAGCATTTCATTGACGTTATACAGGAAGATATAAGGTGTGTGAATATATTTTAGTCAATTTTCTTTAAATAATTCATTTATTAATCTTAGTAAAAAATTCTAGGGAATCAATGCAAGTTCTTCACCGTTGGTCCCCGTTACATATATCCATAATTAAAATGGCGCCCGAACAAGGACCTCGTGTCTCAGTTTGCCAGTAGCACTTGACTGTGAATTTAATCACAAATTATCATCACAGCGGTTAACACTGTTCTTCACTGGTTCAACATTCAATAATTTTGTTCTTCTTTTGACTATTTCTTCTATTTTTGAAAGTAATTACACATAACATATGGCTCAAGCTCCATCCCTTGCCTCCACCAGACCTAAAACGTTGAGTAAAATGGAGGAACATGACAGAAGGGAGTAAAACCCTATTTCTGATACCTTACAAGGAGGATCGGATGACATATCATTCAAATCCCCAACACAAAACTCTCGCATGCAAGGACGGAATAGGCCGATAAGGCGTAATTCTGATCCGAGCATGCATGCAGCTGGTGATGATGATGATGATATAGACATAGATGATAGGCAAATAACAATAGAACAGGATGAAGTTTTGCCAATGCCCGTTGTAAGTGATTTGGTGAATTGGTTTAAGAAAGATAAAAGTTTTAGCGGGCAAGTTAACTCAATTGGGCCTAGGAAATAATGCTGTAGATAAAGGACAATCCCCTGAGTCTTCCCTTGATGAAGATGACAAGAGGAGACGTCCATAAGAAAAAATGATATAAATATAAATAAACTTATTAAACCAACTAGTTCAAATTCACATAAACAACCCCAGGTACGTCCGGGTGAACTTTTGAAAAATGTTCATAGAGCAAGTAGTGAGAATAATTCTTACCCAGGTTGTCTCCCTTGAGAAAATCAACAAGGAAAAAATACTGCATCTACAGGTCTCCCTAGCGTAGACCTGAGATCTCATAATAAATTCTCTGTGCCCCTGATGGCACCAGCGGATATTAAACCTTCAATGGATAGAAATACTACATGGGTGACGTTGCAAGTTGCACAACCCCGTCTGAACTATGAGAATACAAGAGTGTATAAATCATTGTTGCAGCCTACATCTCAAACATCTTTTAGAGAACTGGGTCCTAATGATGACATGCCTTTGTATACCGGCCGACAGATTAAACAGCACATAGATATGCTGACTGAAGCTATTTCTATGTTGGCTCAAATATTAATAAATTATCAGAGGCTTAAAGTCATCGATCCAAGCAAATATAAATTTGAGGCTGACCAGGATCTTTTTATATACTTGGGTGATTTTGAGGCCTATTGTAGCCTTCACTATCCACAGGCACCTAATCAATGGTTGCGGTTATTAGGAAGACAGCTTGCGGGTAGTTTCTTAGATCTGTATAAATTAGTTGTGAAAGAAGATAGACTATTTTCCCGTCCGAGACACCCTTATTCGGTGGTATGAGGACGAAGAAAAACGTAAAGAGTATTGATTACAGGATTATCACGCGGCTCATCGTAAGCGCGGAGAAAGTATATGTATGTATGCCCTCAGACTTGAAAGATTAGCTATTAGAGCTTATCGTGGTCTCGATATGAAAGAACACGACTCTTTGAGAGCAGCGTTCCTGTGTAGTCTGCCGCCGTATATACAAAAGAGTGTGAGGGAGTATATCAAAATGCAGGAGTTGGAAGGAGTTGGTCGCACCCTGTGGTATAAGGTAGTTGGGTATGCAGACTCTTTAGAAAGTGATAATACGGAATATCTACATTCCATATCTCAAGCTTATTCAGCACTCATAGAAGGTGGTAGGAATAATAAAAAGTATGATAAAACCCTTGATGTTTTGAATGAGTCTACTGACTCAATAATACAAATAGATACAGTATATCCGCGTTGGACGGATGTACTACAAAATCGTGGGAATAATCGAATTAATAACAATAGATTGAGTAATAAAAACAAAAAGTTTCATGATAATAGTTCACAGGAAAGGCAGTCTGGTGGTCGGTACTATCGAGACAACAGACGTAGTCCGTCCGTCACGTATTTATTATACAACCTACAGTAGGAGAGATGACCATCCCGAAAATAGGGAAGATGGAAAAAAAAATTATGCGATTATTGTGAGAAGGTTGGACACCAGATGGAACAGTGCTACAAATACCGTACTTACGAGTTTGGAGTTACTGTAAAAAGAAAGGACATATGAGAGCAGGGTGTCGATCATATAATTCGTCACCCTCGCCCCAAGTCGTCATCAATGTTAAGTAACATGTCCTTTTTGTGGTGGTCGACATCCGGGGATGAGGTGCCCTGATGAGACACCTCACCGAAACAATGGACCAAAAGTTGGGTGAGTGTGACTCAGATTCTCCACCTATGCTGTTGTGTAAACCGGTGTCTGGGGTGGTGAAAAAAATCACTTCTCAGACATATATCCATTCTGGCAATAATGAACTTATATTTCTAGACATGAAGCCTCACGTTCCCTGCGTCCCTTTTTGGACCTTTGTGACAATTGTAAAATGTCCCATTATAAAGGGAAATGTTTGGGTATTACAGAGAAAATGGTTAGCTTACAGGATTTGGACTTAAACCCTCGTCCTCCACGAAATAGAGTCATTTTGTGGAGACCGAAATCAATCAAGGCTCAGAACCACAAAAACCCTTGATGAAGATGGTCTTGAAATCCCTGGTGAATTTTTCAGACCGTCAGATAATATCACATATGATATGGTAATTGAAATTAACCTTTGCCAAGCTGATTATAGTTTCCCCCGGTTTGACTGTCTCGTAGACAGCGGGTCAGGTATAAACTTAAGTTCAGAGGCTATAACTAGGTTTGGGGGAGGACAAAGTTATGTATCCTTCCGCAGAGGTTGGTGTGGGAGCCATAAGCGGATTTGGTAACAAAAAACGGATACCAGTTACCCATTTTTTGAAATTGCAGTTGAACTTTCAAACTGGATTCACGACTAAACCTAGTGCTTTTCATTGTTCCTCATGAATACATAATAGATCATACGTTAATATTGGGTACATGTGCTTTAAGAGAAAATCATCTTCCCGATATGGCCCGACAACAATTAATACATTTAGATGGTAAAGTGGTATGCGTTGTCGCGGAAGGGATGCATACTAACTCAACAAATTCCTCCCAGAATTGTACGATTTCAATAAATAATGTAACTGTGGTACCAAATACTGTGAACGATACTGAGATCATGTACGATCAAAGAAATGATCGGAAATTGGTTCCCAAGTCATATCAAATGTGTTGGGCATATTTGTGTGGAGGATGGAATAATATATTATAAAAATAGATCTGGGAACTTATTACATGTGGTTTCAATGGATCTGTTAATGCATATAGTCTTAAGTCTCCATGTGTTGCATGTCCATATTAGGCGAAATAAATTAATACATCTACAAACAATTTTGGCATCCACGTATCAACCAAGTTGTTTCAGATGTAGTTCGCTGTTGCCCTGTTTGTCAAATGCAGAAGACTTTTTCAACTAATGTTGTTCCACCAATGTTGAAGATTCTTGCCAGTTATCCTTTTGACCTATGTGAAATGAATCTTCTTCAATTCCCTAAAACTTTTAGTGGAAATAAGTATTTAGTAATAATTGACCATTTTTCTAAATGGGCAGCGGTGGTCCCTATTGTAAATAAATCTAGTGTGGCTGTTTCTGAGAAATTTAAGCACCAGATATTACCTTTTCTTTCTAAAGTACCAAATCGGATCTTAACAGATAATGGGACTGAGTTCACCTCCCAGGTTTTTCAACAGATGTTGCAGGAAGGCAATATTAAGCATATCCGTACCTCGCCACTTCATCCCTCGAGTAATAGGGTGTATAAAAGGTTTAATCATAGTTTGATTCAAATTTTGAAATGTTTAGTTTTGGAGCAAACTTGCTAAGTGGGATGAAGAGCTGGCTTCATCTGTATTAATATATAATAACACTTTCCACAGCGCGTTGAATATGTCTCCTGATTTTTTGATACAAAAGGCACATTCCCTTATCAATACCTTTCCACAATATTGGAAGGAAGGTAGTGTTAACTTTAAGTCTTATAAAAAGGGCCAAAAAGTCGCTTGGAAGGTAGTTCATACGGGTCCGAGCACTACTATGAAGTTTAAAGGCAAGTGGGAAGGTCCTTTTGTTGTAGATGAAGTAAATGCTAATCGAGTAACATATCTTATTAGGAGACTGAATGGATCTACTAATTACAAAAAGTCCATTTTTCTCATTTAAGATGGATTGACCTACCCAAGTATTTACGAAGATATTTAAATCGTAACAAAAACATTAGTAAAAGATTCTTTTCAGATGAAACTGATTGCTTAGACGACGACGAAGATGGTTTAGATTTAATTTTGGAAACGGGACCGTGATGACGGAAGATTGGGAACCATCTACATAAACAGAAGTATTTGACGATAGTTTGAGTCATATAGAAGAAGACGCCGATTTTGAGGGATTTTTGCAATTGCACTTCAATCCTATAGCTATGGATACTTTTGCACAACTACCTGATAAAGAATTCTATAATTATAGCCATCTACTGTGAAATCGAAGACCTGCTCTATTGGAAATAATAGGGTATGTTAATTAACTAGCTTTATAATTGAAATAATGTAAAAGTTATTGACAAATTATTATAAATCGTGAACTTGAAATAATAAGATAATATACATTTTTTTATCAGGTTTCAAGCCTGGGGCTGATATTTAAGTTCATAGCTTGGGACAACAAGCACATTCAAACCTTGGGACAAGATCCTAATTCAAAGCTTGGTCTTAATTCAAGTCCATATAAACAACTACTTACTGTTACAACTAAAAGAAGTCTTTAACTAATTCTGAACTATTATATCCCCAAACCTTCAGTTAAGTATATCATTTTAATGAGTCAGAATTACTAATTCAGTTTAAACGGTTGCATGAATATCTGAGAAACTAAATTTGTTCTCCTCTCGTAATCTGTTTCTAAGGCTTTGATTTAGCCGTCGTACCTATATAATTATATTAACATTGGATTATAAAAATAATACATGTTAATATCATACTTAATTTTGACTTCTACCTGTTAATTAAAATATTAGATTGTTACTTCGGTAATAACCTATTCTTGTACATAATTATTTATATCACCATGTGGTGATTATAAAGTTCCTAAAATCCAAAAATCAAACTATGTATTTGTATATATTAAATCGTAGTACAGGATTATCATTTTTGGTAATCCATCCTCCCAAAAGATTCCCTTTTGTACATTTCCTAAATAATAATAAAACCATAAAAGTGTAAAGATTATCAACATCCTTTTATTTCTTTGTCTCTTAATTATTATTCTTATTATATGAGTTACTACACCGAGAAAAAGCCTGAATTAAAAATAATATTCCTTAGAAATTAAATTTCACAATCCTCCCCAAAAACGTCATCAAGCGAAAAGGCACACAGAGTCTTCTCTCCCTCTGTGTAGAGAAAGTTTATATCTCTACCTATCCAGTATAATTGATGGGGTTGATTCTTATTCTCTTGGAAAACGTCAGTTAGAAAAGAAGCCTTCCTTACTACTTCATCAGGTATGGTACATATCAGTTGCCATATTCTCATTTCTTAATTTTTCAATCGAAACTTATTCCATCATCGATTCTATTGGAGAGTGGAACCTCACAGTTGGGATTGAATCTCAAACCCAGTGTTCTACTCTCCTTAATATATATATATATATATATATATATATATATATATATATATATATATATACTATATATATATATTATATATATATATATATATATATATCATATGTACTTGGAACTGCGTATATTACGGTGATGGTGCATGTGTCAGTGCTTGTATGGTTGCATGCAAGTAACCACTGCACAAATATCCCGAGTTTAATAGCGATTGCTCTGGCCCCTTCAGTTTTTATCTCGCAATAAAGTTTTTATTATTTAAATAACCCCCTAATAATATAAGGCTTCACCTTCTTTGCAATGTGTTTAAATTATAAAAAAATATAATTGTACCAAGGGAATAGTAAATCCAAAATATTATATAATATATATATATAAGATATATAATAATATATATAATATAAATATTATATTAATTATATAATAATTATGTATATAATATATAATATATATAATATTACCGATAATATATATAATATATATATAATATAATATTATAAACTATATAATATATATATTATATAATATATTAATATAATATATATATTATATATATATATATATTTAATATTATTATTTATATATAATATATATATATATATATATATATATATTATATATACTATATATATATACGTAAACTTATATATATTATTATGTAATATAATATAATATATATATATATTATATATATATATATATATATTATATAATATATATATTATACATTATATATATATATATATATATATATATATTGTTACCCAAGTTTATATAAATGTTTAATATAATGATACTTTTATCTTATAATTAGGTTTGTTTTTTTTTTAAACAGAGATAAACACTCGTCACTCACGGGCAGGCCCTAATCAAGGGAGGAGATGTAATCATTTAACGTCCGAGCAGACGAAGCCAGCCCAAGGAAGAGGAATAGCTCACATTTCTCCCCACGCGGACCCAGTTTGCGAACATGGGACCCCTCGCTTGTTGCGCGAGTGCTCTAACACCGAGCTATCGGGCGCCTTTTTGTATAAATTAAATATCAATTAATTACATTTTAAAAAAAAATAATAATAAATTACCGCCGTATATATATATATATAGTATATTATATATATATATATATATATATATATATATATATATATATATATATATATATATATATATATTATATATATATATATATAATCTCATATAAATAATGATTATTAGTATTACTATCATTATTATTATTACCGACACTATCATCATCATTGTTCCCACCATCATTATTATTATCATTATCGTTATCATCACCATCACTAATATCATCATTTTTACCATCACTGCCACTATCATTATCATTATTAACATTAGCTCCACTATCATCATTATTACTATATTATTATTATCACTATCATCATAACACAAACACTTTTAATAACACTATCACCAATTAATAATAGTCAACCAATTAAAATAATAATTAACTGCGATTGTTTCATGGGAAGTGAATAATGTCAGAAGGGGGTTCCCAGCCCCAACAGCCATGCGAAGATAGGCTTCATATTGACCAACTGCATCGAAACATCCCATCCACAAGTAGACCAGAAACTAATTATAGCGTAGCTTCTTTATTTGTAATTCCAAATGTTGGGTTTTTATTCATTTTGTTAAAAGACCTGAGATTCAATTTTTTTGCTCCTCACCTAAACTATTACAGACATCACTTTACATATTTATCTAAAATTAATAATTTTTTGAAAAAACTAGATTAAAAATTTTGTTGCTCCGCTTTAGTTCGTTAAAAATGATAATTTTGTTTTATTATATAGTATGATTTTCATTTTAAATTTCCCATTCAGTAAATTAAAATATTTTATGAAGATTTTGATTAATTTGGTAGCTAACATCTTTCCTCACACAGAAATCCTTCTAGAACTTTATGAAGTAGTTCTATTGGAGTTTTAAGCCTTCTTCATAGTCTCTACCCTAGATCTTCTCATTTCTTCTTTTCATTTTCTCCCAGCTGTTTTTCTTGCGTCCGACACCGACGTTTAATCTAGTATTAAGTTTGCATTGGATCATATTTATATATTATTAATTAGATACCAAAATACCCGAAATTAGGAGGTCATTTTCAGCGTATGTTTAAGCAATTTGGAGGCTTCGCCTCCAGCTCTTTCTTGGTCTTCCAAGAAAGCTAAGGGAAAGTCTTCTTTACTGATCTTTGGTCTTCCATAGTTCGTGCTTCTGAGCATTGAGGTCTTTTGCAATCTTAAAGTCACTCTTCTGATTATAAAGGTTCTATCAGGTCTTCCAGGTACTTACTGTTTTCATTGTACACCTGTGCCAGTCATCTGACACGAAAGAGAACAGTCTATCCGCTCTCAGAGCATTGAGTCTTCTCAACGAAGGTACTGTCCGGACTTTCAGGTAGATACTGTTTTCAGTATACACCTGTGCCAGTCTTCTGACACAAGAGTACGGTCTACCCACTCTCATAGCTTTGAGTCTTCTCAGCGAAGATACTGTCCGGTTATCAGGATAGACACTGTCTTCAGTATACACCTATGTCAGTCTTCCGATACGAAAAAGAACGGTCTATCCGCTCTCAAGTATAGAGTCCTCTCTGTGCAAGGGCTTTGTCTAGGACTTCCACTACAGGTCCGTAACTAATCTATTAGTTTAAAGAAGTTCTATGGTCTTCCACGAACTGAGAGGCAGTCTTCCATCTCTGTTGTGATCAGATTCATATAGTTACGGGGCCAGTCTTCTGACCCTCTTCTCCATCCTCTTTTAATTCATGTTTATTAACCTCTCACTATCAGCTATTTTCCTTTTAGAGAGTAAATAATTGAAGGTGTTAATGGTTTAACTCAGAAATGAGTTTCATATTTGTCTGCAGAAATATATATATATATATATATATATATATATATACTATATATATAATACATATATATATATATTATAATATATATTATATTATTATTATATATATATAATATATATGATATATTATATAAATACTACTATATATATATATATATATATATCACAGTATAAATATAAACTAACATAGACCATTTTCGATTTGTCATTTACGCTTACACAGTTTCTGCACAAATTTTGTGCAAAAACAACAGTGATTCCTTATATCCCTTTTGTTTACAAACAATTGGAATCAGCTGTTGTGATGGAGTTTGTCTATTTGGAATAAACAAATAAAAACATTGCAAATGGTTTATATTACAAATAAATGATCAACAATTGTGATAGAGTTTATCCATTTGGAAGAAATTATATTTAAAGTTGACTTTATTGAATGGAACATTCATCAATTCAAACGGGCCTACCACGTCGCTATATTGTTTATTTACATTTTTGCGTAAGCACGTCCTAAATTCGGCAAGCATGGAAAATGGCAACCTTAATGAATTATGGAAATTCCTTACCTTTGGTGAGCATTACTTACAATTTTGCACTAAGTTTGACAAAAACATACACAAACTCGAGCATTGCTTATGTTTCGCAAGCACAAATGCAAAAAACGAAAACGGCTACACAGTAGGTCGGATGGATAGGGAAATTATTGGACAAATTGTGGATATGCTCTTCAAAACTTAAAATTTTCAACGGCTGTATTCGAAAGAAAGCCACGCTTCATTTGCCTACGTCAAAATGTAATAAACATTGTGATTGGTTCATAACAAACAAATTTCTTAATTCCTTTTTAATTTTCATCATACTCCTAATGGCATTTTCGAACATAACGTAACTAAATAATTTTTATAAAAATATTAGGCATTTTCCTTCAAATTTATTTTACCATGATAAATACTGAAAATATTTGTGAAAATAAAAATAAACTTTTGCTACATGGAAAGAAAAATTAAATTTGTTTTCCATCGAAAAGTAAAGTGCACACATACAAAGGATTGTCCGAAAATTATAACTTTGGATTGAAGTACTATATTTTAATTATTTATATTATATATATATATATATACTTATATATTATATATATATATTACTATTCTATATATATATATATATAATATTCAGTATATATATATGATACTATATATATTATATATATATATATAATATATAGTATATATGTTAAATGCTGTTGCATCATTTAAGAATGCAACAAATTTGCGCATGCGTGAAAGAGTGTGATCTTTCGCCACTTGCAGCAAAATATTTATAGAGAAGAGAAAGTCGTACTATTTGAGAGAGAAAAATAAAATTCAAAGTAATAAACTACACTACATCATCGTAATAAATAAATAAAGGGACAAACAAGTTTAGCCGGGAGAAGGCTAATAGATGGCTATAATCAATGGTATTTTATCATTTTATTGAGTAAATCTATTGGTGAATAATGTGCAAATATCTTACAAGTGCATTCTTTGTAAAGAGTAAGATAATTATTTTATTGTGTAAATATGTTTATTTTATGCTATTTATTAGATTTTAGAATTGTAAATTACAATATTGTTTTATATATGTTTCCAGGACGATGTCATTAGCATTTACCAATAAAAGTTTTCTGTGAACGCGATCCGTTACCATATTATTACCCTGACCTAAACTTTTACTCTTGGAGTCATAAGTCATGTTCGGAATTGTGATGCAAAAGATGTACAAATCCCGCTTTACGATTACAACAATATTTATAAATTCTCAAATCATAAGGAATTTAACAGTCCTTGATTATGAAGGAATAATTTGGAACGAATTATAAAGTAAGGAAAATCCTGCAAAGTCATTCAAGAAATTTAAAGTCATCTGTAAAAGAAAAAGATGTCTGCCGCCTTCGAGGAAAAGAAAACGGGATGTTAGCAAAATGGTACTCGCCGTTACATTCGTATCAACTCCCCTTTATATTTTGTTGAGGAAACATAAGAAATAAAGAAGAAGAAGGAATGCAGGCTTTATTATTTTTTAAATAAGAAAGTGTTAAAATTATTAATAAAGTGCTTTTAATAATTTAAAAGTATTAAATAAGTAAAATAAAGTTAAAAGTTCATAAAATAATAAAAAAGTGGAATCTATCTAGTGCCATCGAGAGCTATTAAATTGCCAAGTGTCGCTTTTTTAAAATATTTAATAAAATAAAAGGTGAAAAGTATATTTGCAATATGTAATAGTTGCCAAGCGTCAGTTTTTAAAATAAATTTATAATTATAAATAAATATAAATTTATAATAAAGTTATAATAATATGTTTATCAAGTTCAATATGAAAAATAAGTAAAGAAATAAAGTTTAATATAAAATGTATATTAAATATATAAAATGTTATATATATAATAATCTATACTATATTATATATATATATATATATATATATATATATATAATATTATTATTATGATATATAATATATATAATATATATATAATATATATATATATATATATAGGAGTCACTGTAAATGCAAAATGAGATGACGTTAGTGACGTCATATAAAGTTGCAAAAATAAAATAAAATTAAAGGTATTTTAAAGGTATTTTAAAGATTGGATAAGAGAATAAATAAAATAAATAAATAATATTTAGTGAGTTGCAAATTGATAAAAAAATTATGTTGCAACAGAAAGGAAGAGGTAAGCCCAAAAACGTAAATGTAATTTTTTTTTTTTTACAGTTAACACCACCACCACTCATGGGCAAAGCCCTAATCTAGGAGGGGGTGTGCTCAATTTTCAAGTCTGAGCAAGACGGAGCCAAGAAGAAAATAATACACCCTCAGACGACCGACCAGTGCCATGGCAACCTGCCGGATCTTTCGCTTAGTTGGGGCGAGGTGCTCTAACCGCTGAACTACCGGACGCCATTTTGGTGCTTGATTCATTACTTCTTGACCGATACGAGCCGACTCCGCCGAATGTCCATTCTTCTTATCTTCTTATAATAAATATCTAAAATCCAAAATAATAAAGGTTCATTTTTTAATTTACTTAACTTTTGTTATATCATAAAGAAATCAAGATTAAAATTATTATGGTGCTCCTCCGTTATATATTTAAATAGATTTTAATTTGATTAAATTTTATAAACTTTTGTATTAATAATTCTTTTGCACAGTCTAATCAAATGTTCTTTCAGAAACTATCTCCTTCTCAGCACTCAAAGTTCCAATCCCTCGTTGCAATTACTTTACTAATTGGATTACGTCGTTTTCTTGTATATTTATACAAGGACTGCAACAGGTTAGTGCCTAAATATAAAGAGTCAATTAGTATATATTTTAATTAATTTAAGTTCAATATAAATGTTAAAATTACTTTAAATATAATAATCTCTAAGTAAATGATTTTACCCAATATTCCAGTTGCTCTCGCGTTTGAACCCTCTATTTCCCAGCTCAATACAGTCATCCCCCCAGTTCCTCAGAAGAACCCCGAATATCAGGACTCATCAGTCGAGGGTTAGTATCTGAAAAGGAATTATAAATTAAATAGTTTTAAGTTATTAAAATAACATATTAATAAATGATATAAGAAAATTAAACATAATATATAAAGAGAAACTGGTGAAAGCATGACTGACTTTGTTTTATGTTTTCCCCAGGGTTCTATTGCAGGGCTTTGCCTGTGACTGGTATTCTGTGGTTGGGCTATTGCTTCTATTCGTCGGCTCCTAATAGCAGGGCTCATCAGTCCTTTTTCTGTTTTGGAAACAGCTACGCCCACTTCCCCACTTCTTGTTTGGGTCATTTTTTGTTTTGCGAGCAACGTCCAACTTCCTACTATTGACCATTTTCTGCCCTTGGTTATTACCTCTGGTGGACTTTGCTGTATTTTGTGTGGTGTTTTAGTTAACAGTCAATGATAGTGACACCTATGTGAGTGCGATAAACGTGATTGAAAAAAACTGAAAAGATAAGTGCTTTAATACCTGTAGAACAATAAAAACTATTCGTATAAAATAATAACGCCAAAGCGATTACTCGTACTTTATCGTTTAATTATCAATTGTAGTTTTAAGGCTCCCTATTTTTATAACCCTCGTTGCTCTCGAACTGTGCGTATGCTTGTTAATTATCTTAACAATTTAAATTTAAGACCCCCCGGTTTAATATCCAACCAGGGTGTAGTCTTACGTACATTTGTATTGTGAGAATATATGAATTTATGTGTAGCTTAAGTGTAAAGTTTTGTAGTTAGGTTTATTAATCAATTAAAAATAAAAAACAACAAGGGTGTCATTTAAAACCCCTTCCAAGTCAATTAAATAGGTATGTATGTAAAGACGAAAGTATGGTTTGGATGAACCGCTCATCTCAGAAACGTCTACAACAGGGTGACGTGGTGAATGAGAGACTAGGTCCGGTGACAAATACCCCCGAATGATGAAGCCTAGTTCCAGTTAAGAAGAGGGGTATTGCGAAGAAATAAAGTCCGCTGCTCCTCTCTTAGTTAATTATTCAGGTAAATACATATATATATATATATATATTACCTGAGTACAAAATTTCTAATATAAATTTTCTTATATTTAAGTATAATATAGATAGGTAGGATTAACCTGTTAGAATAGATTATTCGGTATATTAAAATATATATATATATATATATATATATATATATATATAATATATATAATGAGTATAGAATATATTTCTAGTATTATATAAATAT
>JABUQX010040456.1:187500-198074 GCA_015478945.1 Trachelipus rathkii
TGACAATACGTGATGATTAGAACGCAAAACACATAGCCACAAGCAATTGAAATCATCTTCACTGCATTCAAAATGGCAACAATTTGAAAACGCACTCCTTTGCATGCATTCTCTGGGACTCTTTACTTCATCGGTTAAATGCAGCAAGTCAATCTCTCGAGGCAACATCATATTGACTTGCAACCTGCGTTCTTTTAGACAGGTTTAGTGTTCTTCATCGCTTTAATTTGAGGATTTTGAGACAAAAGCTAAGATTCTTGTAAAAGACCATAACACAGCTATTCTTCAGAAACAAAAAGACAACCAAAAAGAAAACGTATTGCTGGAGAAAGTGAGAATGATCATATATTTTCAGGAAAGGACCAGTTTAGAGGAAAACGTTCTTAGTAATTTTGGATTCGTTAAATACTGAATTAATAAGAGGAAAAAAGTTTATTCGGAATTAAATGCTAATTTTGGATTTTTGTATTGAAATGTGGATGATTTTACAGATGAATTATTTCAATTTTCAAACTATTTGTCTGCATTTGTTCTGAGCTTTGCGAAGTGATGACTTGTCTCTCCTATGTGTCTTGATATCATTTACGGTGTATACTAGTGAGGCATGTCTTCTGCAACTTTCAATATGTTGACATTGCATAGCCGAATCTAACCTGAACGCTATAGTGGCTAAGTACCGATAGGCGAGAGGTCTTTTTTCTCGTTTTAAAAAGAGTTCAAAAAATTATTTGCGATCTAAACCCTTAGTCAAGAAAAATTGTGTGATTTATCTCTACTTCGCCATCGAGTCTGATCTCACCAGGAGTCATTGACTTCGAAGATATCCAATCGATGATGAATTTTCAAAGCGTAAGGCAAGAAAAAAGCCACTGTATAAAGACGTAGAGTTGATAAAATATTTGGATTAGTACTCGTACTGACACTTTAAAAGTAAATTATAATATGATTACTGGTATGATATATATAGTATATATATATATATATATATAATATAATATATATATATATATAATATATAATATAGTATATATATATATATATCTATATATATATATAATATATATATTTAATATATATATATATATATATATATATATATATACAATAGTAATTAGTAGCATATTTTGATATACTGGAATAAACACTGTATGATTTAGTATTTTATATATATATATATTATATATATATTATATATATATATATATATATATAATATATATATTAATATATATATATTATATAATAATTAGTGCATTTTATTGATTATTGAATAACACAGTAATTGATTAAGTATTATTATAATATATATAATATAATTATATTATATATATATATAATATAATAATATAATAATACTTATTTATATATATTAATATATATAATAGTAGCATCTATTGATGTATTTATTGTATGAAATTCTACTTTGATGATATATGACGCTAATATGTCGTAGCACATACATATTTTGAATGTTTGTATGATAACGCAATATTCAATGAATAAAAATATATGTGCTTTTAAAATTAAATTTACTTTTTATTTTCATTATTTATGGAAAATTATTTGTCTTTCAAAATTAAATTTAATCTTTATTTACATTATTTATGGAAAAGGGCCCCGCATTTTCAAATGGCCCTGGGCCCCGCAATGTCTTAATCCAGCACTGTTCACAGTATAAAAGAAGTAGTTCGTAATAGGGAAAGTGAGTACCTTACGAATGATCATAGTCCCAAGTAGTAAAGTAATGAGTGATTTGTTGCTTGTATTCAATACACGTAGTATATTTTGATAAATGATTTTAGCTTAAGCTTCTGTTGAATGCTTTGTTGGTCTTCTCAACCTTTTCTCATTTTCTGTTTTGAATTTAATGTTTTTATTTATTTTGTTAAAAGTTGGAAATAAATCTTCTTTGAAAAATCCGGTAAATAACCCTTGGTACAATGTAGAAGATAAACCTATCTCAAATTCAGCTCCCGTACCGATACTTGAATCTAGATTATGTGCAGTACAGGTAGATTGTGATAAAAAGAAACCTGGCTCTTTAATAGTTCCCGTCGCTGTTAACCCCCAATAGTTATAACTACTATGGTTGCTTTGTCGACAGCGGAGCTGGAACTAGTTTGATAAGTAAAGAATATTTCAAATTGTTTTAAAGACGTAAAATTGCTCCCGTCCATTGCCCTAGGAATTAAAGAAGTTACGGGATTGCATCGTGATCAGACTGTACCTGTTGACCATTATATAAAGATGAAATTGTTTTTCCCCAAGACTAATTTTGTTACAAAACCAATAGTTTTTGTTTTACTTCCTTCAGATTTCCTACCTGAATTAATGGTGTTAGGAGCTGTTGCTCTGAGAGAAAATGGTTTGATACCTTATTTATCTACTATGAAGTTAGTACGTAGAAATGGGTCTAAGATAGAACCGATATCTGTAGATCCAAATACCTTAACCTCCCCGTCTTCTCAATATAGAGACCTAAGTTCCTTTCCATGGTGCTCTTAAAAATGAAGAGGATCTTTGAAATTATACAATACTAGTATAATAAAAAATATTTTTGCCGCTGAAAAAATCTATGGCATATCTCTTACCAGTTTCCTTTTCTTTCTCTTTTCCTGCCTCTCTTACTATCTTCTGGGTTTTAAAGGGAATCCGGAGGGAAGGGGGGACTTGGGATTTTAATAAATCAAACAATATCTAAAATGCATTATTGCATTATGATCATATTATATTTATATAGGCCTTATATTAATAGGTTATTCACACTTTGGATAACCTATCCTTAGATAGGAAGTGCAGTGTTGAGTATCATTAAAGCCATAATTTAAATAATGTCCTATAATATATTTGAAAGTTTTTTTTCTAAATTTAAAATTTTATGACATTATTTACTAATATAATCTTAATTAATGGTTGTTTTATTGCAGATGCAGGTTTATTTTAATATATGTCTAAAACCTGAACTAATGCATAAAATGCTTTTCAGCTAAGCTAGTGGTGGGTTGACCTAGTGTCTCATTTATCACACACCGCCTGCCATAAAACGTAGACTGAAATCTTTTGATTAAAAGCTGAGTAATTCCGATGTATAAGTTAAAAATTAACTCAGTGAACGAATTAACAGTATAATAGTAATAGTGAATACGCTTTGTTCATGTGAAAAAAAAGATGTCTGAAAAATATCCGAAAAAGAATCTGCATTACCATATTGTTTTTTGTAAATATAGCTTTTCCGTACTAACCACTTCAAGGCCTGTACAATTTATTTTGTTGGTCCCTATTCTAGTGTCCCATACTGATACTTCGTGTTCCGATTTGTTCGTAGAGTGCTAAACAATCCAAAAATTTTGGAAAAATACTTAAAATAATCCAGGTGGGGAGTTTTAGAATGGGGGGGGGGGGGGGATGTAAAGGGGTGTGAAAATCCCCTTTCTTTGTATTTTTGTTTTTGTGTGTTTCAAGTATTTTCGTTATAATGTAAATGGTGGCTTTGCTGTATTTGTGTGTGTTAGTTAACAGTCAAGATAGTAGACACATAATGTGCGTCGCGATAAACGTGATTGAAAAAAACTGAAAAGATAAGCATGGTGAATTACTAAACAATAAAAACATTGTGATAAACTATACAGCCAAGCGATTACCGTATCTTTATGTTTATTTCAATTTGTAGTTCTTAAATGGCTCCTATTTTTGATCCCTTGCTCTCGGACTGTGCGTGTGCTTGTTAATTATCTTAACAATTTAAATTTAAGACCCTCCGGTTTAATATCCAACCAGGGTGTAGTCTTACGTACATTTGTATTGTGAGAATATATGAATTTATGCGTACGTTCAAGTGTAAGACATTCTTGTAGTATAGGTTTATTAAATCAATAAAAAATAAATAAAACAACAAATCTCATTCCATCAACTTCCAATCAAATTATAGGTATTTATGTAGAGACGAAAGTTGGTTTGGATGAACCGTCTCATCTCAGAAACGTCTACAACAGGGTGATTGGGCAATCTGTGGCGAGATGTTGACATAACCCCAATGGAGTGGACTTCCTGCTGCAAACCGGGGTATTGCGCAAGAAAATAAAGTCGCTGCTCTCTCTTCTTAGATTAATTATTCAGTAAATACATATTTATATTACCTGAGACACAAATTTCTAAATATAAATTTCTTTCAATTTAGTAATATACGATAGGTAGATTAAAGCCTTTAAATAGATGATTCGGTATTTAGATATATATATATATATATATATTTATATATATATATATATATATAATTAAATATAATATAAGTATATATATATATATATATAATATATATATTATGGGAAGTAACATTCGTGTATAGGGTCATCCATATTTCTAGACCATTCTACAGATATTTGTGATCCTGGAATTACTCTCCCTTACATATAATTATATCTATATATATATATATATAATATATAATATAATATATAATATATAATATATATATATATATATTTATATATATATAATATATTATATATATTATATATATATATTATAATCTATATATATTATAATATTATTTGCTGCCAGACGCACAAAATAAGAACCGACGACATACTTCCAAAGCAAACTTGAGATTGCCACAATGTCCTATTGCATAATGCTCCCAGATGTATTTTTAAAGTATAGATGTATTAAATAGTTAGGATAATAGTAGAGAAAGATAATACTTGTTTTAAATAAAAATAATAAAAAATAATAAGTTATTCTAAGAAGAAGAAAAAGGCGTTGAGTTGTGAAATTTTAAAATTGAAAAAAGTATACCTCTAAAATGATTTCTATGGTTTTTATTTGAAAAGAAAACAAATCGACCAACTATAACTAAGAAAAGGATGATGAAATAATCCTCATCCCCTTGACCACTTTTCCTTTTTTTTAAATATGATTAAAGATTTTTTTCTAATATATCTATACAGGGACTTATGTAACATATGTACATATTATAATTAGTATATATAATATTAATATATATATTATATATATAGTATATATATATATAATATATAATAATATTATATATAATGTATTATATATATATATATCATCTAAAAAACTTATTAATTAAGCTTTACCAGATGTAAAATATGTGATTACTTAATAGTTCGATTCCTCCCCGTACACATACCATTTAAAAGGGTATAAAAAATCAAAAATTTGATCTCTTTAACGATATAAATAATAATAATATTGGCAATATTGGAAAAAAAATTAAGAAAGAATTAAAAATTATTATTTCATCCATTTATTGTAATTTGAAATCAATACAATATACTGATATATATGAACATTAAAGGTACACTAAGAGGTATTACAGCCTTTAGTGCAGAAATACAAGGCAGTAAAGAGAATAATTAGTTGACAAAAGAACAACAATTCATGTCTTGAAAAAGAATGTAGAGAATTATTGAGCACATAAAAGATATCATAAAGAATAATGTTGACATCAATTCAATGTATGAAAAGAAATAAAAATAAAAGACAGAAGAACCTGTTGAAACAAAGTTGAAATTCACAGTTGCAGAAGAAAACTGCAGCAGTGGATGTTCATATGCAAGATGAGAAAAACTAATTTACAAACTAGGTTTGAATTAAAATCAGGAACAAAAGACATAGAAGCAAAAGACATACTTTCAAATAAATTTTCAATAAGTAAACTTAGCAGTATGAATTCTAGTAAGAATAAGAATGAGTACATTAGAGTGGATTTTAAAAGTAATCCGCATTCATTTGTTGAAAAATTACCTATGCGGAGTATTTTTTTTAAATGCTTATAAAACTAAAAATGAAAGATTTAGTTCTGAAAATAACATCGTTTTTTAAAAGTATTCTCTTTGCAAAACAACGTACTAAACAACTCTCAGCTATTAAATAAGATAGACGGTGGAAGATATGGAAATTGAAGCTTTCTAAAATGAAACTTTGCAATGACAATGAGTGTAAACGAATGGGAATTTTAAAGTAAATTTGCCTCAGTTTTTGTCAGAAACATTATCGAAAGCTTTCGAAACAGTAAAACTAAATAATGAAGTCTCTTCCAAATACAAGGAAAATTATGGAAGAAAGATTATTTCCTAAAAATGAAAATAAGGTTTTAAAGATATGCATCTCGCAAAATAATAGTAGTCGGCCGAGAACTGATGTTGAAGGAAAATAAAAAGGTCAGCCAGTTGAAAGAATGACTTTGAAGATATCAAAGATAGATGGTGTTAGATACAGAACAATAGTATTTAGTTCATAATGTCAAACTAAAGAAAATGAATATGAATTTGAACTTATCGATAGAAAAAAGTTTTTAAAGAAATAGTAAAGACAGAAAAGAAAAGTAGAGAGAAACCTCTTATTAAAGAAGAAGAGAGAAATAAGGTTCAAAGATATAAAAAAACTTGAAACGCAAAGTACTCTTCATGAAACCAAAATGAGAAAAAGAGAAATTAACACAAAAGTATTTTGTCACAAAAGAGAAATTCTAGATCTATAAAAGTAGAAGAGAAGGTCAAGAATAACGCAAAGAGAGTGCAAATAAGTGAAAACACAATACAAGATAAAATCTGAAACATCCTTATTTTGTTTGAAAGAAAGTGTAAAAAAGGATATAATTAAGGTTCTATATTTTAAATAGCACAGATATTTGCATTTAGTTTTAATTTGGATATGTTTTAAAATGAATTTTGAGAAATAAAATATTATTAAAAATAATGAAATAAACTTTCATAGTTTTAAGTGTAAAAGGAAAAAGACAATTATTTCAAATTTTTTTTGGTTCGTTTTTCTTTTTAAAAAAAAATTGAAAGTTAAAAAATAAAAATATTTAAACAGTTCAATGGAAAAGGGAAGAATGTTAAATGCTGTTGCATTATTTAAGAATGCAACAAATTGCGTATGCGTGAAAGAAAGTGATCTTTCGCCACCTGCAGCGAAATATTTATAGAAGGAAGTCATACTTTTTGAGAGAGAATAATAAATTTCAAAGTTTAATAAACTACATCATGTAATATAACAAATAAAGGACAAACAAGTTAGCGAAGGCTAATAGAGGCTATAATCAAGGTATTTATCATTTTTTATCGAGTTAAATATGTTAGTGAATAATGTGCAAATATCTTACAAGTGCATTTTTTGTAAAGAGTAAAAATGATTATTTACTGTTCTATAGCCTTTCATATTTACTGACTATTCCTATTAAGATTTTAGAATTGTAAATTATAGTATTGTTTTTATATACTAAACAGCTATCATTAGCATCTTAACCAATAAAAGTATTTGTAACGCTAATGTCATACAATTACTATCCCCTGGCCCGAACTTACTTGCGGAATCATTCTGGTTGAGATATTAGTAGAATGACAATAAGATGTACAAAATGCCACTTTACGATTATGACAAAAAAAATAATATAATATAATATATATATAATAATATATATATATAATTATATATATATAATAAATAATATATATATAATATATTATTAATATATATTATAATATATATAAATATATATATATAGACTATAATATAAATATGAATCAATATATATATTATATATATAGAATAAAATATATAGATATTATATCTATAAATATATATAATATAGTAATATAGTATATATATATATATATATATATATATATATATATATATAATATTATATAATATTATATATTATATATATAATGATATAGTATTATATATATATATATTATATATATATATATATCTATATAGCTATCAGTTCACACTGAAATATTTAATTTGATTCCCTGAACTAAATCGCGCACATTTTCCCTGACCCAGCGTGTTCGACTCTTTGCGCAAAATAATATCTATAATCATTCATTGCAAGCCTATTTACTTCAGTTCATACATTAAAGTTAATTGATAATTTAACTTTAGATAACTGTTCATACATCATGATGAATTTAAAAAAATATATTTTAAAGCTATTCTAGTTTTAGAGCATCAGCCTATCACGCACACTATAGCTGTCCACCGCACTCCTTTTATTTTTTTCCTAAAGAGTAAGCAGTTTTATTTATACAAAAGGCAATAAATTAAAAGCTTACATTAATCCGGACTAGTGAATAACGTACCTATCTTGTGATCGACACTATAAGTTCTATAAATTTGGGCTGAGTATTGTAGTGTTAACATTTTTTCTTCTCAATTCTATTCTGTAATTTTGTTGATTTTTATTAGGCTGTCTTTCTTCTGTCTAAAGCTTTCATTGTTTATAATCTTCTTGTAAGTTTATTATGATTAAATACTGGAATCAAGATTTATTCCCTACTTTTCATCCTTTTTAATTATCCTTCTATTCTTCTTAACGATTTGTCCTTTGTACTCTTTTGAGATGATTCTTCCATATTCCCTATAATAAAAACATTTTATTGGTGATTATGGAACAATTACTGAATACGTTGCTTATTGAAGATCTGAATGAGCATTGTGCAGCTGTTCTGTCTTGGGAAATCGAACTTATGTTCTTTCAAATTTGCTCTCACTAATAATTGCTTAATGTTATAGATGAAAACTCTCCTCTCAGCTTGCTCGCATTTTTCCATGATGCGAAATATATGTCTGTTCCATATATTTGAATAATTTTTTGCCACATATTTCCACATAATCTGATTCTCTTTAGGTATTCTTTTGATAGAAAAAAAAACTAAGTCATTGCTTTAGAAAGACGAATCACTCATCCTATAAAAGTATTTTGATATTGTTATATTCAAGTGTAGAATGATCTTCTAACTGCAAAGTAGACTGGTTAATTGTGCTCGTTTTGCGTTCTATTGACAAAATATTTGGAAGCATAGTCATGTGGTTTATTCCAGAGTACATTACATTCTGGCCCCATTTTATAGATATTTTTTGGAAGCTAACGCACTATCCTGAAACATTAATTAAATTGTTTTCCCCTAATATCTGCACACGAGTTTAAGGACATTTTATTATCATCCCCCACCTTTAATGCCCCATAGTATTTCAGAGGGTTGTTATTTGGTCGCGAATAATGCCAACAGTATGAACTGTTGTTTTATATGGCATAAGTTATCGTAATGGCCTCAAAAGAGTCCAACGGTTTACAATATAAGGAGGTCATGACTTAAGTACAGTTGAGGAATCCAGCATACATTTTCATGTCACACACTTTCACTTTATCTTGTATTATTAGCAACCATAACGAAAAGTTTTTCAATTGAATATACGTGGTCCCTGCTCGAGTTTTAGATTAAATTTCAAATGAGTTTCCCCTCTTGAATGTGAAACTTGGGCTTGGCGTCCCATGTTAGATAGAATCAAACTAGTTCTTTTTTATTCATACTTTACAGTATGACTTGGACTATCAGGTTCTTTTACCCAAGAGGCTGATAAACTGTGGTTCAGCTTTTGAAAGTCCAACCACCTTGGTCGTTAAAGGAGTTTTTTGTTTGGAAGGTCAATTTTATAAATAAATAATAATAAAACAAACGCACAAAATCCAAAAATCACTTCGTCAGAAGGTACTCATAAAAAAAAGAAAAAAACACTCAAAAAGATAAATCCCTAAAAAGATATAAACAGATTAAAGTCATTAAGTCATCGACGTCTAAAGACACATCCATATACCATGCACCTTCAATCAAAAGGAGTGAACTTGGAACAACCTCTACGAACCGAATAGGAAGAACAGTAGGTAATAGTGAACTAAAAATAGTAAAGAACCAGGATAGAAGTAGAATTTATTGAGTCATTCTGCCATCTTTTCAATTTCACTCTTATCAAATCAAACAATCTCTTAATTCCCCCACAATTATACAGTATAGGAAGAAAAAATAATATCAAAAGGGCAACAACGTGTGAATGGATCATTCTTCTTATGTTTTGAAATTTTTAAAATTCCTTGACTTTATTGAATTTCCCTGACTTTCAGCTTATCTTAAAACGTTTCCCCTGACTTTTCTAACTGACCATTTTTTTTTTCCCCTGAAAGTTCCATAAAGTTGAACCCTGTATTGTAAATTATATATATAATATATACTATATTATATATATTATATATATATATAAATATACTTACTAATATATATATACTTATGTATTTAGATATGTGTCTACTTCTTATAGATATATGTGGACTTATATATAATATATAATATATATATATATATACATATATCTATATATAGTATATATTATATACTATATATATATATAATTATATATAATAATATATATATATAGTATATATAATATATATATAATATAATCAATATATATATATTATATATATATATATATAGTATATATATATTATATAGGCCTTCAAAATATACATAGGTATATATATATAATATATATATATACTATATAATATCTTTAATTATATATATCATATATTATAGTATAATTTATATATAACTATTAATAATATATATAATACATATTGTATCACTTATGTAAACTATAATATCATATCATACCTATATGTATTTATAATAAAAATATATATATACTATTATAATATATATATATATTATAAATATATATATATATATAATGATATA
>JABUQX010040457.1:0-25778 GCA_015478945.1 Trachelipus rathkii
CATCGGAAAGAATTCTCCATCAGTACTGTCAGACGAGCATCATTATTCTCTTATTGAAGATACTCCAATAAGCACAACCCCTTAAACTCAGTAATGGAGCAGAAATGAATATTATTCGAATGTTATATGAATCTCAAAGGATCATGTACTCTTATGCACCTAGCCTATTCGTGAACTCCTACTGTATAGTTAAGAATGAAGTCATGACGTCGATGACATGAACTGATCTATGAACAACTTAGATATCTATAACAATAGCTTTAAACAGCGAATGAAATATATATATCATAACAGAGAAGTATAATTCATACAAAATAGATTCTCGCGTTAACACTGCCGTTTTTCATTCCATGGATCAGGAGTAATACGCATTAATATTTACTGGCTAAAAGTCAGAAGAATACCCCTTGCATGCTTAAAAAATATTCCGGAGCTTATTTATGGCTGTTTGCATATTCATATATGCATATCAACTGTCAAGCAGAGCATCATTTCGTGATCACGCGTAATATCTCCGATAAACATACTTAGTAACTAACTAACACAGACATCTCATGCATGCTATATCGTCTAGTTCAGCCTTATTAATTCATCACATAATGATTCTTAAAATTAAGTACAGCCGTTTACTCACAAAACGAGAGAGGAGGAGAAGAGCGAAGCTCGCTGAAGACACCATAAGTAGAAGAGCAACAAGATTTAGGTGGCCAAGGCATAGTAGAGACGCGCGTATATACCATTAACTAGTCCCGGGGGGCGTCTATCTAAAATATCAGCGTTCTACGTGATGATGGTACTACCAGATCCAAATAAAAATGCTTAGTGATATTAGTATTCAGGCAAGATTGTCCACCTTAAAACTAAATTTAAATTTATGGAAATGTTATCCTCTACTGTGATATAAAATAGATATGTCTATATCGCATTTTTCTTAAAAGAGTTTCATTGTATATATAATTTAATAAATATAATACTACTATACAGTATCTCTAACTATAATACCCTGATAAGAGTTTAACTAAGGGCGGATAAATACACCATAATATCAGTAAGAAACTATACTATAGGTATAAAGTATAATTATATATATCATATCAGTGACTACAGTATAGTATCATAATTATTATAACTTATACGTGAGATAGCGTGAGCTACGATAAAGTATCCGTATCTGAGAGGCGTAATAACTAATAAGTATGAAAAACAACAAATGAGAATAAAGGAAAAACAATTATATACAGCTTGAGTTGGGAGCAACAGACCAAACTCTAAAGAGTTTCAAAGATTCTTATATAGATTAAGAGATATATATAAGGTATGTGGAATCAAGATATTAGGCTACGATAGGATTTAATTTAGGCAGCGACTGCAAGAGCTGGTAATAGTATATAATATCAGACTTGAGATTGTAACTAGATTAACATTATGGACTGTTCTGGGAGAGTCGAACGAACGAGTACTCTTAAGAGAATAAAAGGTGTGGTAGTTCTTTATAATGAAGACACAACGTTGGGTTTCTATAGAATATTTAAAAACTTGTCAAGCTGATGCGCTCAGAGTGTATCATGCTAAGCTGAGCGGATATAATCGGAGTTACACTCCTATGTGTATAATTTAGCTATTTAGCATCCCAACCCCATGATCGCTGTGACAGTATATAACATATCTGAACTTATTCGTCCTCTTTTTATACTTCATCTTAAAAAACCTCTTACTAAATCGGATAAAGAACAGTGACACCTCTCACCTCATCATCTCTCATCGTATATCAGTCTTATCATTAATGAGTTTAACCGCGATTCCCTAAATCTAAGAGAAGAACAACATATACCATAACAAAATTCATATTGATCTAGCTGATAGAACAAATAAGCCAACAGATCTCCAGAGAGTGAGACTAGATAGATTAAGATACTCCAATTACAAAAGGCGCTGATAAATTCATCTCGCTTCATGATTAATACTTAAGAAACATATAAGCTAAGCAACAAATAAGCACACACGCAATTATTTTACTTGGAGTATGATATGACAGGAACGATAAGATTTATATATGACCCATCTTAGATATTCATAATATCAACTATATACTTATTCTCATATAAATAAATCACGAATAAATAAATAGGTCACAATGAGTAGAAGCTCATATATAATATACCTCACATACATTACTCTCAATGTATCATATACATAACCTTATCACATTATATAGTATAAATAATACCATATCACACTCTTGAATATCTCACCATTAATTAAATTACATAATATTGACTATATCTAACATATTATAGTCATTATGAGCATTATAAGCATTATAATTGTTTTAAATTCATTCAATAATAAGTCTACTTAATCTACCTCAAACATAGAATTCTCAAAGAGGCTCACAATTAATTCATAATATAAAAAACCACAAATAGAGTTCTATGCTAAAGATCCTCATATAACACCACAAAATACATTTAAATATTAAAATTTGTTTATCCATTTTTTCACCATGATATTAGTACTGTTTATAGAGATAAAGGTATTTCTCATTTAGCTAAATCTGTTATTGTACTATGTAAAGAGATTTTAATTAATTTTCTTGATCAAGAACAAAGTTTTGAGATTCTTCATTATATCATGCTGTTCGCTCGTCCAGGAGAGTATCACGTTTCAGGTCTACATAAAACAACACATTTACTATTGTTCAATGATTTTATATAATTCGTAGAGAATGTATGTGGTACCTAATACTAATAATTATGTATTTTATTACTACATTTATACTACTTACTCAAACCTAAGTAATTTGTCAAAGTAATAGATCTTTTAAAATCAAATTATAATAGCCTGACATTACAACTGTATCTTACTTTTCAGATATATGAAATTAAAATATATTATAATTAATTATATCAGCTCATAATATATATTATATACAATATACTATATTATATTATAAATGTTAATAAATAACTATCTTACTTACAATTATTTCATACTTGTCTTAATCTATCATTCTTAGTATATTTCCTAATTATGTGTGGAGTTATAAACATTGAGTGGTATACTTTTTTACAAAGCTCTTGGGTAATACATCTTCATATGGTGGTGCTCCACTTCTTCGTTCCGCACACTCTTCGAACCTGATGCCCCTACATTTCAAAAGCTTACTTTAAAAAACAATCAATTGTTGGATTGTCGTGGCCTCTAATACACGAAAATTAATGCACTAAAATTCACCTGACTACTAGCCGCTAGCACAGGCATGACTGTCATAACTTAAGTATGAATGCTGTTAGATAATAGAATAACAATATACTCCTGAAACTCTAATTGGAGTCTCTATGAAAACACTATAATCATCTCAATAAAACATGTTAACTAACGCACAACTTAATCCATTGAGCAAAAGCGAGTAAACCCAGAAGGCCTTATCATCCGCCCTTGACCCAGTTATTATCAGCAAGCTCCACATATATTCCATACTTTTGGGTTAATTTCTTCTTACTATTATATATCCCACATTTTTATTTAAAACTCCTAATTAATCTCAAACATTTCATGACACACCCTAATAAGACAGGTACTATATATAAGATTAATATAAGGTATGAGTAATTATTCAAATATAAATGCAATTGAGAAATTTTTCTATGAGATAATGGAGTTAATCCTGAATAATGTATCGCCCATTAATTGTTAATAAATAATTTATATAATGAACGAATAGAAATATCTATCTTTACACATTTCAATAAAAAGTTACTATCAATTTGGTAATGATTCTCTGATTGATCAGCAGTGATACTTTTACACCATCTATGGTTATCAAGATATCATCTCTTCAAAATTAAAAAAAAATTAGATTGAAGAAGTTTTAATATATAAATAAAATAGTTAAGGGATAACAGCATCTCCCTTGCTAGAATAATTAATCTAAATGAATCTATTATTTATGTTTTGAATTATTGAGGTAATTTCATCACTATATCTAGTACTACTTCTGTGCAACAAGCATACATTAAGAATATATTAATGGATTTAGGAGAACAACTAAAATGCAAGGAAATAATTTTTTTTTATGTATAATTAATGATAAGGTGTCTCCATTAAGTGATAATATTCTATGTTCGACGTTTTATAATAATAGTGAAATATTTGAATCTCATCTTCTCGTCTTCACAAATATTTCGATACATATAAATTATTGAATATATCTCTGATTGTTATATTAGATTGCAACTTATTAATATATACTTATTATTAAATTATTAGACATCGTGGCTCGGATATAACTATTTCTCTCTATCATGTATTTAAGTAATCTCTACGAGCAATAGCTTCGGTAAAAACTTTTTATTTAAATTCACTAACTCTCTTATTTTTTAGGTTTTCGAAAATTAATTCTCCTTTTATTTATATAATATTAATTAATCATAATTAATTAATCATATATATATATAATTAATATTAATATATATATTAATATCTTTCATCATCTATATATATCATATATCATATACTCTCTCATATTTATATCTCTCTCTATCATATTATATATATATTATATAATATATATATAGATAATATTGACAAAAAAAATCTCAATATATTTAATTAATTATATAAAATTTAAAATTAAATGAACTATTAATATTATCTAATAAAAAATTTTACTAATATAATATATAATATATAAAATTTAATATATATATATAATATTAATTATATATATTTTAATTAATATAATTAATATATATATATGAATGAGAGACTAAGTTATAGAAGAGTAATATTAAGTAGATTTAAGAGATTAGTTACTCATTAAAATGATGGTCTTTGTAATAGTAGTTTAATGTTTATTATTACTAATAATTTTTTTATTATAAATGTATTATATCTATATTATTCCTCTATTAATATTATCTTTATACTAGTAATTAAATATTAACTGTTGGACAAAGATATTATTGTATAGAATTATTTATAAAGTGTGTGAGAGATATTAGATTTCATATTAACTATTATCGTATAGATTATGGTAAAGGTCATTATATAGTTAGTTTATTTTTGACTTTTTAAGGATTAGGTTTGAGGTGGTATAGTTATTTTAAAGGTTTTCGGTAATTAATGTAAATAATATAGGCTTTTTTTTATTGCTCAGTGTTTATGTGCGTAGATTTTTTTTTTGTTTTATTTATGTTTTTTGTAACAAATAATAAATGTAAATATTTAGGTTTTATTAAACCATGCTTTTCTGTTTTTTCGAGTAATAGGATGTTTAATAGGTATTTATTGTGTTAATAATGTTGTAAAATCACTTATTGACTAACCGTATTATGACCTAAAGCTTAATATCCTAACTGTTATTAGTTCAACATTCTTTAATTGTAGCGTTGATTAAATAGGAAATTAAAGGGAGATATAGTAAGTTAGTATCGTAAACCATTAACCAGTGAAATCAAATTATAAATTACTAAAAATTCTGGAAAACTCTGAATGGAATTAATATGGTTTAAGCCTAATAAAAGTAACTAATAAATTAAAAATCCTAAGGATGCCTCGTACGATAGTCAGTAATGAAGTATTTCAGTGAGTATTATTAAACATTATATATTCCAAAGAATATCAGTGATTTATTTGGTATGTGATTCGTAAACTATATTATAGTGATATTAGATTAAATAAATAAATATAATCCGGTATATAATATATATCTATATATTTAAAAATCTATTAAAAAGAATATTTAGTAGGTTTAAGGAATATAATTTCACACCTTACCAACTGCCTAAGGCCTCAAGCAAATGATGTCATAGGGTAATATTATATATATTTATCAAATAATAGTATTGTAATTAATATAGTAATAACATTTCCACATGATACAGTATGAGATTTAAATATGTATTCATCAACTTCATCCGTGAACCTATCATAAAAAAAAAATCTGTAAGTATCAAAAAGATAAAGAGAGAATATCATAAAATCTCATGAGCTTATTTATGCTTTTCATTGTTAAAATTGCTAAAAGCATAATGATTTTTATTTTTTAATGTCCAAGAATCATTTATTAATGAGTTTTTTTTTTTTAATTATATCAATTACTCACTATATATTATATATATATATTAATATTAATATATAATATATATATATATCTATTATATAATATAATATATAATATAATATATATATATATATATATATATATTAATTATATATAGATATATATAATATATATATATATATTATAATTAATATATAATATATAATATATACTATAATATTATCATATATATATATTTACTATGTATTATATATATATTAATATACTTTTTATAAAATCACATGCAATTATATATATCATATATTATATTATAAATATATAATATTATAATATATTATATGGATACTCTAAGTTGTTTTATGAAGTCACAATAATTCTCTTATAATCATATACTCTACCAAATAATCAACCTCATATATTTTTACTATCACTTATGACAATATATTCATTAGTTAAACAATTTTCACTTTTAACCCCTATATATATACTACCTATATTATATGAGTTTTTATATAGAGGATTTTGTTAAATTCAATGAAAGAATAATTATCAAGAGTGTATATATATATTTCTTCTTTTGATTTTTCTTTATCTTCATTTTAATATTTCTCTATCAATTCCCTTGTCGTTATCTCTTTTTGTAATCCTATGTGTATTCGTGTTATACTAGTTAAAAATATCTTATATTAAAAGCATTATTATATAACATTATTTTTGATTTTAGACAATATAGTCACAGAAATATTTAATTCTGTATATTAATTATTATATTTAAATATATTAGATATATATTTTAAATTGTATTACAAAATATGAGATTTTATTTTAGCCACATACAATCACATAAATCTTGGATTCTTAAATTAATACTATAAATTCTAATGAGTATAGAGATTTATTAATTTATATTTTTAATTATGTATACTCATATTATATTTTAAAATATTATATATTTAATCAAATGATTAATAATGTATTAAAATTGTACCCATTATCCTAAATGTAATGTAAAACAGGTTATTAGTTATATAAGTTATCTGAATATTATTCTTTTTATGAATTTGAGTTTGTTTTTAAAATATATATATTATAATAATATGTATAGAGATTCCTGTTTTCCCAGAATCATAGTCCCAGAAATCTGTATATTCCAATTATATTAATAAAGATTATTTTAAAATGGTTGGAGGAAGTATCTTATTTGGTTATTAGTATAATTAAGATTATAGGTTAGTATTATATAGGTGATTTATTAGGTTAAGGTTATTAAGGATTAGGTTAGTGTCTGTTATGATATTCATTAAGGTTAAGGTATTTTATAGGATATTATAGGTTTTATAGATTAAGTGATTATAATATTATATTACTTAATAGCATAAATAAGTGATTAGTTATTATTAATATTATGATATATATATAAAAAAATGTATATATGTTTATAATATAGTTTTAATTATAGGTATACTATGTTTTTAGGTTATTACCATATAATTAAATTATATTATATTTATATTGATAATTGTTATAATTTAAAATTTTTCAGGTATTTGTGATGTCAGATTATATTCCTACAAATGATACGAGTATCATTAAAAAGTATATTACTAATAGCAATAAATAATCTTAATTAAAAATTTAAAAAAACTTTGAGATATAAATATCTCTTAGTTAAATAATATAAGTAATTGTTGGTTACCAGAAGTCCTATTAAAAAGATATTAGGTAAATAGCATTAATAGTGGTACAATTTTTATACTATTTAATGTACATACATTATAAAATGTATACATATTAAAATACAAATTTTATGAATTATATATAGATATTCACAATTATAAATTATTTTAATCATAGATTATATAACATGATTAGTGATACATTATTATATTAAATATATTAATATTATATTATATTATATATATATATTATATATATTATAAGTATAATATATATCATATTAATATATATATAATATATAATAAGATCGTAATATATAATACTTTAATAAAAATTTAGTAAAGAGAAGAGTGTCACGACGAGAGTATAGGCAGCCATGTAGACAAGACAGCGGAGGACGGCAGTTCAGGTAAAGTAGATCTCCACTAGTGTAGTTGGACTGACAACCAGTCTATAATACATAGATGAAAATGAAAAAGTGAAGTAGAATGCTATGAAAGTAGAGAAGGAAGATCGAATAAAGAGAATGAAAACACCCTTGGTGGAGCTTCTGGCTGTAGGACTTAGAATAATGTTATTTACTTAGCGTTTATACTTGTTTTGTCAGTACGTTATTTATTAATAATATTATAATTGTAAAATTAGAGTTAAAGTATAAAGAAATTAAATTATTACCTACGTTAGCTATGTCCTGCCCTCTCTATTATCAGATCATCTCACTTTGACTTACCAAATATTAATAACAACCGATTATATTCATATATGTTCTGTCGATTCTACAATCTACGTAAACATACGAACTAATAAATAATAACATTCTTTGGACTTACTCACCTAGTAACAATTTACGTACTATAATATAATTATAATATATATATATAATATTTTAATATTATACGAATAAATTATTAATTATTAAATTATTTCTTTATTATATATGTTATATATATAATTATAAAGCATATATATATAGCAAAAATTTAGTATAAATAAATCACGTATATATATATAATAAATAGTGATTTACCGTGACTAACGTAAATACCTTGACTTACATTTATATATAATTAATTCAGCTAATAGTTATAACTCTAATAATTTATAATTATAACATTATAATTTATGCCAAATCCTGGTTCATTTCTAATTATGTCGTGTTTGATCCCTCGAGCTTATATGAAGTAGCACTGTGAGTATGTTGCGACGGGAGTGCATCGTTGATTTTAGTGTATCCTAATTAAATCCTGGGGAATGTCCACTACTGATTAGTAGACGACGTGTGGGATTGAATTAGGTAATCAAAAAGATAGTCTAGTCGATCAATATCTATTGAGATTGAGCTAATAGTCTCACAGTTCCATGATTCTTATTTACAGGATAAAACAGTGATATGCCGTCCGATCTGTAGTAATTGGATCTAAGTACGTGAGCCTAAAAGCAAGAGACGGTCGAAGTTGTCGCGAGAGATGAGTATATCTGATCATAACTCACTGTCACGTACTCGTTGGTATAATTCGTTGCTAAACAGCTGAGCTTGGGTTGTATTCCTAATCACTAAGATAAACAACATCTAAGGAAACAAATCCTGGAGGGAACATATGTAAGTAGTAAAAATAAAATTCACTACCAATCAATCATGTGTAACAAGTAAAACATCAGCTTAAGTAAATAATATTACTAAATACGTGTGCTATAACAACAATCTGTCAAAGAAAATTTAAAATCTCCTCTTAGGAATTATATTATTGTTTATTTAACAAAGAACCATCGCTTTAGTTGAGAAACTTTTCGGAAGGCAGGCGAAGACATCATTCAACCATACCATCTATGACTCATCTACCTTGACAGGCAGAGAATCCTTTTTGAAGATCGCTCAAAGGTTCTTGTAGAACCTCTGAGATAGAGTTCTCAACCTTTTAGGCGCGAATATATCCTTAAAACAGAAGTAGGGAAGAGAAGTAGGCGCAAAAACATCTGTAACATAAACAGTTAGACAAACTTGACTTCTTTTGTGCTTATGTGTATCAACCTCCCAAGCTCGAGTTGAGTCTACGATGAATAGAAGGGCAGTAGTATCACACATCTTTAGTTAAAGTAGATAACGTGGACCACTGTACTAACCTCACAATACTTTCTAGATAGATGACAGAACACGGGTCCAACTTCTTGTGACGTTTTATTTATTTATTCTTATTACATTCCCTTGACGTCTTCGAGTAAGTTCACCAAGATATTTCAGGATCAATTTCCAGGGTAATTGTTTATATATAACCTATTTATAGCAGTTTAATCGTTTCTTTCAAACCTAGTAGCTAAGTCCGACTATCAGATTTGATATCTTTCTTAAGATGGAGCTTAATAAGACAGAGAAGCAAGAAACATCAGATTAGTTATTAATTTTTCTACGAGAATAATCGTTATCAAGAGCATTGAGAAAAAAAAAGTGTCGAATGTTGCAAATATTTGGTATTTAAAAAAATTTACCAATTTAATCATTGTTCTACATTAGACAAAGCTTAAAAAGCTATTTTCTATTATTCAAATTCTACTTACAATGAATCAATTTTTCACATCATGAAAAAAAGACTTAAAGTGATTTTATGAGTGAGATTATGTGATAGAGCAAAGAGAAGTAGGAAGAATAGATGAATTTTGAAGAATAAGTAAGAAAAGAGCGTAGAGTAAATGAAGAGAGAAGGCATGAGCGCAACCGCGAGAAAGATAGCAAGAAGGACGTAGTTAAATTGCACGTTTCACCTACTTCTCTTGAACATAATGGATAAAATCGCACACCATATAAATTGGCCTTTATATCCAATATTAAAAGTTACATTGGTCCTTAAAATTTCTAAGAGTTTTATAATATAATACTTAATTATATTATATATTATAGATCAATAATAGAAGGTTAATACAAGTTAAGCTTGGGGTTCTGCTAGTCAGAAGCTTGCTTAGTGGGAAGAAACCTATATATGTCAGTAACTGATAATTGCATCCTCTGTAGATAAGCCAGTATAGCAGATGGCTCATCCGACTTAATTTCAGGGACATAAATTGTGCCTTAAGAGCTATTGCGGACGGCATCAGAAGCTGAAAAAATGGAGATAGTGATAAGATGTGCCAGCTGTGAGAGTGTGGCGCTTTGCCTCCACGATGCGTCACGTACTATAAGAAGTGACCGTTCCTCATTAGTGTTACTAAAGGGTCATTTGTGTTAAGAGCAGCCTCAAGGGCATCACTTAAAGAGAAAGGGCTGAGCGACGTAAGGTGTTGTGATGTTAGTGAGCTGAGGTAGAAGTATAATGGATAAGCAGGAAACCCAGGTATGCCGGGTGGAGGTTCTAGGAAGAGCTGAAAATTATTCGGAAGTACAGTAGAGTAACGCAATTTAGTTTTCTGCGTGCGATTCGTTGTTCACGGTACGGTCTTGTGGGAAGAGAGACGAGACGCAGTAGTGGCTATGTCAATGCAGACACAGGAGTTGAAAATGGCCTAGACGGGTTTTCCATGAGCGTGGGAGGATTCACATCACGAAACGAATGCGAACCATGTAAAATTTCGTCAATAAGGGCGTCAAAGCGCTTGTTCGGTCACAGTCTAGGAGAATCCAAAGAGGGATCGGAAGGGGTGCACGACAGTAGATGTTGCTTGCCTTTATTTTGTTTTCTATTCACAAAAGAATTCTTCTTCAAACTACACCAAAATAAAACCTATAGATAACAATCAAACATATTATACATAAACTATTACATAACTGTATGGGCGGAGAATAGGAAGTACATTGTAAGGGTAGGGTGTAATGTTCACAGGGAAAAGTCCAAGTCCAGAGCCAATGCATCTTCCTCAGAAACCCCACCCCAAAAGGGTGCCCTGCGGATGTAGCCTAGATAGATAGATAGAATACCCAGGAACTAAGAGACAGACCCCTTCCAAGAAGCAATGGTATCCCACGGGAAGTCTGAGATTATACACTCAAGTGAAAGGCAGTCTGTCTCCTCAGTGGTTAATCCCAAGGTTCGGGTCCCCTACAATGAGCGGCCCTGTGCCCTCATCCGCGAAAGATGGGGATTAGGATGGATCCGGAACAGAAATAGGAGCATATACACCCAGAAGGCCATAAAGGGCCTGGTGAAGGGAGGAGGAATGGGGTATACTTATAATAGAGTGGAAGTACAAACCACAATACGTAAAAGGGAAGGGAGGCCAACTCGACCAATAAAATGAAAGCGGGAAAGAACGGAAAATTAATAAAAAAATAAATAAATAAATAAACAAAATTGAAAATGGGTAAAACGTGGTACTTTGCATATTGTGCTTTGATTTTCTGTCCCCTCCTTGAAAAGGGACCAGCCCGTGAGCGGTGGTAATGTTTAAAAAAAAAAATCCATATCTATCAGATTTGCATATCCATCAGATATCCATAGGGGATACCTGAACTCCCTCACCACGGTAAGGTGGGTACGTTATCGCTGGGAATAATAATAATAATAATAATAATAATAATAATAATAATAATAATAATAATAATAATAATAATAATAATAATAATAATAATAATAATAATAATAATAATAATAATAATAATAATAATAATAATAATAATAATAATAATAATAATAATAATAATAATAATGTATGGCATTTGCAGAAAAAGATAAATAAATGTATATTTGCTTAGAACACTCTGGTTTGTACATGTTCTGAATATTAATGTTTTCATGTAATATAACATGCATGCTGCTTCTCACCTCTCCAACCCCACGATTAGTAATCCTCTTATCTTAATACTTATTTTATTATTCCATATAAAGATACTATTTTAATTTATAAAATAAATATACTTGGGCACAACCAAATATGAAATAAATGACTAAGTATTTGTTGTACAGGGAATGCAATCCTGAGTTGCCTAGCAGTACATAAATGTTCTATTTTATTTCTTTGCATTTTTTATATTATAAGTTCGGTATCGTCCTCTTTTCTGTATCAGTAACATCTCTAAATTAAATATCAAAATATATGTTTGCTTTTCAACTAAACAAAGTAACCAAGTATTTTTTTTTTATTTAAGCTTCAATTTATATATACTCTACATATTTTTCAAAATATATATGCTTAAAATCGCTTTTATTAATAATATGCATCAACAAAACAGTTAATCAATAACACTTTTCAAAACATTTAAAAAAAACAAAGAGGATTTCTAATGTTTTTCCAAAAAAGCTGACCTGTGTCAATATCCTAATTCTAGTAATAAAAACCGATATCCCTCCCACAAAATATCTTCTCTTACTTTTTTTTTCACTTTTCACTTTTTTCTTACGTTAAAATCAGGTCAAAAATAATTCAAACATTTATGATGCAATCTTAAAATCTCAAACCTTTTGTCTCTTTTTTTTTTTTTTTTTTTTTTTTTCCTGATAAACTCAAATTAAGAATTAGGTAATTAAAAATAGGCAAGTGTGTAAATGATTAAAATTTATTTTTTATTCTAACCTGGAAATATTATTTAAAGAAGTAAAGATTACCAACTCTCGAGTTGGGAGAATAGAATAATTTTTTTTTGCAGATTCCCGCAACGTCTGCTAATAATATTTACCAAAAAAAAAAAAAAAAAACTCCAAATATTTTTTTGTCCATATCACTATAAAAAAATTAATAAATAAATATACTAATTCCTTTATATAGAAAAATAGTTAAACAAACCTAAAATTTTTCAACAAAAAAAATAACCCATACCTGTACACAAATATCCATCATTATAATCGACAGCCTTTACAAGTGTGTTGTTGTTTTGAAGATTGATGAATTTTTCACAAAAAGCAGATCCTTCTTTTATCATATGAAGTTGTTTCATACTTTTTGAAAAGGCCTTGATCCAAGGATAGTTGGAAGGCTTATCCTTAATGCATACACCTATTTCCAGGCACTTCTTCTTCCACACAATATCAAAAACTTTTAACAATCTGGAATAATGATATAAAAAGTTGTAGTTAGTAACCTTTGCTTTGTTTGTTTTTTCATTAAATATATATCAAAGAAACTACTACACCAGAAGAATCAGTCTTTTCAGAGGGGCTGTTTTCGGAATATGGAAACCTATACAAGGGAAAACTATCATGGCTTCTTCAAATATGAGAAGAAATGTTATTTTATATTCACCATATACCCTCCATACCCTTAAGTGAGAACTTGTTGCAGTCAAAATATTCCACCCTAGAGCTTCACAAGACTGCAACGGACTCTCACTGTGGTATCTCGTCAGTGTGGGGTTCCTCCCTGGGGCCACAACCATATCTCCATCACAAAACAAAACCACGTCATTCATTCCTATTTTTATTTTTTGTTTGTATTGCAGGTGGGAGGTTGGGGAATAATGAAAGAAGATGAAAGATGTTCGTGTTTGAGATTTACGTACTGTATTTTTTGTTAGTGCCCAGACTGACCAAGATCAGAATGTGATGCGTGCGTCTAATATATTATGTTGTTTATATTTTATTTTATATTACTTTATATTATAATGCTCATTTTGTTTTAGTATATGTTGAAACAACGAGATTGTCAGTAAGACTGTGTAATAAATATTCTTGGTTAATATATAGTGGTGAGTCAGTAGAGTAGAGCAAATATATTGGAGTTGCTCGAAGTGCACTGATATGAGCAGAGGAGCAGTAGTTTATCTGAGGAGTGTAGACTCAATTACTTTGTCTTAGTATAAAAATATATGCTGAAACTTCATTTATCTTATTGATTTAATGAACTAAGAAGTACACAGCGGTACTTAAAGTATAAAAACAATTATTATTTTTCCTGCAAGAGAAAGTTTTTCTTTTATTTGAGCAATACTTCAGTCAGTTTATAATTCACCAAGAACTTGATGTGAGTATTTGATAACTGTGTGTTTAACTATTTTCGTTAAGTTGCCATTGATTTTAATCACCTATTATGCATCTCTCTCTTCTCGTCTCTGAAAAACTCGCATTCCATTACCTCAAGCATTCTTTTACTGACTCAATCCACTTTTCTTCAGTTTCCCAGTTGGTAGATTTCCAGCACACTCACCATTATACATCCGCTTAACCAACCGACTATCATCCACCCTTTACATATGACAAAACCGTATTTATATGCTCTCTCGCTTATTATCTCATTTACGTCTTTCTTTACAACACACAACTCCTTAACATGTTGATTCCTCACTTTATCATTTCTTATCACACAAAACACGCCTCTAAAATTGTCCAACTGAATGGATTATACCTTAGACCTACACCTCTTATTTCATACCATAGTTTCACTATTAAACATTAACACAGGTAACGACATAACCTTATGCAAAATATTAACGCACTTTGTATTCACCAAGGATTGAATTGAACCAGATACTTCCTGTCATTCACAACTTTCCAACTACACTCTGCATAATCCGTTCAATTTTCATCTAACAACTATCCTAAATATTTAATCTACATAATCCTTAGACGAGACAAAACTCCATCCAAAAATAGCTTTATTGCACTTGTACACAAAAATATTCAATTATGAAACACAACAAATAACACAACTTCTCATGAACAACGATCAATATCTACTTACCAAACAATTGAAAAACAAGTCAATAAATAATTAAATTTTATCTTACCCTATCTACATCTCAACATTGTTTATGGGAATATATCCCAGACCTATCCCTCATGTACATCACTCCGCATGGCTTAATACTCAGACACACACACCAAGAGGTGACACACACTTATAAACAATTAACATTCATTCAGTATCCTCAACAACAGTAACTAACTTACTCAAAGACTTTTACAACATAACCATAACCCTAAATCCCCCGATATCTTCTTCTATTCCCCCCAACCAAAATTCAATTTATCATAACATGGCACACTTTTCATCCTCTTTCCTCAGATTACACCCTATACATAATCACAATTCAATATAAACACCCTGCACATCTTTTAAAAAAATCAACCCCAAGAAAAAAAACTAACAACCCTACACTGACAGCATAGAACAAGACCTAAAGTCTTTCCAAATAGCTAATTTTTCTTCTCTCAACAAAACAATTCAACACTCATAAAATAATTATAAAAGAATAAAAAAAAATACATCTCACTTGGCTACCACAAAATAATTCAACCCTAACTTCTCACTTCAAATAATTACCCTAATAAAAAATAGACAACCGAATCAGAACCAACAAAATCAATCACATGACTCAACCATAGAATAAGTAATCTAATCAACTTAAACAACAAAAAGAATTGGCAACAAAATACACCAAAATATTAAACCATAAAACCAAAACACAAAAAAAACAAAAAAAAAATAATTACTTCACACACTTAACGCCCCCTACAACTCACGAAACTATCTGCAAACAAAACAATAAAATCCCCAGCCAAAAAAAAACAATACATTATTATTATGCAACACTATTCAAGATTCAAAATCTGCCATGAACTCCCACCCCCACACACACAATCCCCACCAATATATAAACAATTAAATGACTTAAAAAGTTCAAAACTCCCCTGAAAGCAGTCAACACCCTATCAAAAACCCGTAAAACTCACAAGCAGTCGGACCAGACAAAATATCCAATATTCATCTTGCAAACATTTAGGTACCAAAGCTATCACAACCCTAACTCAAATATTCATTGTTGCATGACAAACTAACAACACTCTCCCACCACTCTGGAAACAGGCACATATAATTCCTATAATAAAGTCAAATAAATCACCTAACAGCCCAGCATCCTATAGACCTATATCATTGCTCTCTACATAATCCAAAGTATTAAAAAAACTAATCCTAACTGAAATATCTCTCTTCATCCCCTTACCAAACTCACAACACAGACAAAAACATTCTACTCCCACTCTCCTAACTGATCCAACACAACATCTTTACTGGTTTTAACCAAACTCCTCTCCCTTCTCGAACTCTCCTGGTAGCAATAGACATTAACAAGGCATTTGATACAGTCCACCGTCACATTTTAATAGACAGAGTACTAAAGACAGATATAACCATCAAAAACAAAAAACAAATAATAGTACATTTCCTGTCTGGTCGCATAAAGATGCCATTCCTCCCGTACATACAAATTATATAACAGAGTCCCCCAAGGAGCCATATTTTCACCAACCCTCTTTAACAGTGGCTAACAACAAATAGAATCGCTGCTTCACCTCAAAGATCCTCTATTACATTACTTACCCCAGACAGAATGGAATCAAACATTAACCCAACAGTTTTTCTATCAAACAATAGATTCCTTCTCAATAAACAACCCACCATCCTAGGCTTGACTTCACCCCCCCCCCCCATCAACGATATTACTTCTAGAGCCACACACAAATAAAATGTGATGAAAGCATTAACTGGAACAAACTATGGCCAGCATAAAAGAGACCCCTCACAATAGTATACAGACGGGGTATGGAAAACGTCCCCCCCTGTGTTACCCGTCGGCTCGAGCCCCCTACATTGCCGTGTAATACCTTTCAGAAAATAGCTCAGTCCAATTTTAAACTACACATCACCTGCCTGGGCACCCTCAATATCACAGTTCAACATTCAGAAATTAGAAATAAAGCTCTCAGGATAATAAAGGGCCACCTTCCCACCATCAGCCCATCTTAACATTACAGGCTGTCAATTATATAATAAATCACTCTTAATAGATTATCCCCTGCATCAAAATATAACAACCACCCCACTGCAACCAGAAGGAAAAAGAGCACACCAGCACTGTACTATTCTAACATTTACAACAACAATCTTACACCCTACCTCAACCTGCAGATACCACACCATTATTAAACACATTCATAACCAATTAACCCAAAGAACGATTTCTGCATATCCAAACAACCCCGTACTTCAAATATGTCCACCTGAAATATCCCAATACAGCGCAAACTTTGGACAGCCAAACACAAGTAATGCTGTCTAGTCTCCACTCTGGGAGGGGGGCACCATCTCATCCTTCAGGAACACAAATTTAAAATTCATAATACACCCTCACCCTACTGTAAAAGAAAACCCTCTCCCTCTCAGACAAATAATGACGCAAAGCATGTCTTACTAGTAGACTGCTTTAACTTAGACGCAGCTTCGATACTCTTTCTTTAACAGATATCTGGGCCCAGCCTGCAGTGCAGTGGTGGCAAAATATCTCGAGGTCGAAACGATTCTCGTTGGAAGGAAGCATGGTGCCACAGAGTATTCAAAAAATAATTATATATATATATATATATATATATATATATATATATAGTATATATATTATACGTATTATATATATATATATATATACTATATACTATATATAATATATATACTATATATAATATAATATTATATATATTATAATATTATATATATATTATATTATATATATATAGTATATATATCATATAAATATATATATATATTATATATTTATATAAATATAATATATATATATATTTAATATATTATATCTATTATAATATATATATATATTATATATATGAACTTTGGAAAAACCTTACTCATTCCATTTTTTGGATACTTGACAAGCTGCTAATAAGCTACAACCATCAATGTAAGAAAAAATTTGATTTGTATTTCAGGGGGCAACAATAGTACAAAATCTGGGGCTATCAAAGGTGTTTATCAAATTTTCAGCCTCCATTTTTCAGGGTAACTGTAAATTATAATACTATATAGTATACTATAATATATATATTATATATATAATATATATAATATATATAGTATATATATATAATATATATATATATATATATATATAATATATATATATACTATATATATATATTATATAACTATATATATCTATATATCATATATATATTACGGTATATATATATATATATATATAATAATATATATATAGTATATATATATATATATATATTATATATATATATATATATATATATATATATTATATATATATATATATATATATATTATATATATATATATATATATATATATATATATATATATATATATATATATATATATTTTTATACATATATATATATATAATATTATTTATTATATATTATATATAATTATATATAGTATATATATATATATATATATATAATTAGTGTTGCACTGATACCAATATAAATACCGACAATTTTTTTAATCCCAGTGCCACTACCGAAATTTTTGCCCATACCCGATACCTTTCATAGTATCATGGTATTGATACCGATGTTATGAAAGTAAATGCAAAGGCAGGCAGAGCATCAACAGTAAAATGGTAGAGATTGGAAACATTTAAAATGAGCTTACCCATTCCAATTCTTTGGAGGCTCGCTTTTGCTGCAAGCCATTTTACAGTTCCTCCAATACCATCACATGGTCCTTTGCCATGGCTGGTTGTAAAAAAAATGCCATTCTGCATCAATTCCAAAATCGTTTTTGTGGTGACAGATTTACAAAGTTTTTGCGATTTTTGTACTGTGCAGCTAAAGTAAAGTTTTTTGGTAATTTGATGGGATGACTTAAGAAACTCAGTCAGTCAAGTTTGAAAAAGATGAACTGCAATTACATTATGATGGTTACATTCAGAAATAGCAACAAAACATTCGTGCATTAGTTTATTGTCTTTACGGTAATATGCAACAAATGGATGTAGTGTTGCTTGATTGTTATTCCCATGAAATAATTGTGCTGCATCTTGAACAATGAAAGCATAATTTTCTGCAAAATCTCCATTTAAAAGGAACTCACTTTCACTAAGTTCCTCTTTCATTTGTTGTAAAGATTTTGCTCGAGTCTTTGCTAAGAAATCATGCTCTAAAAGATGATGTAGCTTTTCATGAAAGATGTGGATGAACTCATCTCCCGAAAGTTTCTGCATCTCTAATGTTGATCTGTGTATTGATATCCACTGCCTGAATTCAATTTCATCAATCCCTTCTCTATCAAATGCGCCTTGTAATTGAGATATGAATTCATCTTTTTGGGTGTGCAGCACATTGGTTAAACTGGCCAAAGAAACATGCTTCTTGGGGTGGGCTGCAGTGGAAAAGGAAAAGACAATGTTCATAGTGATTTATATATTTTAAATCAGGCATGTCTTCATAATTTTCAGATGCTGATGAACAACACTCTTCAGGAAGGTAATCCAATAAATATTCTGAAAAACATGTAGCTACAATAGTTTCAAACATGAGTTTAACATTTTGGTGTATTGCACAAACGCATACATAATGTATGCGACAGGCACTTGCCAACACACTCTTTTTATTGAAGGTATGCAAACTTAGAGAACCCAACCTTTATTTCAGGATTCTGTTTCTGTTTTCTTTCACGCAGTCCATCAGCTAATCTCACAGAGACATAGTCTTTCATCCCGACCATTTCCCTGCTAATGTTCAAAGAAAGATAGAACTCAATTACTTTTGCAATTGTTTCTCTAGGCAAACAATTTCTAAATTTGGGACTTTCTCTTTAACTAATGTCTTTGCTTATCTAGCAATATACTGTGAGCATTTAAATTCATTCATGATCTTTTGTCTACTCCAGGATTTTGGGAGAACAGTAAGAATATTGAGTTTTTCACTTCTGCTTTATTATATTTTTCCTTAATTTGCTGAAGGATTCCTGTCTCTGTATCGTCTTTTTCACTGGATGAAACTGACTGAAAAGTTGCAATTTCAATTTTCCTTTTCAATGCTACTTTCGCTTTCTTGAATTTAAACTTTGAATAATGTTTGTTCTCAGACACTCTACATTTTTTTAATGGACTCTGTTCAAATATGGGTAATGAAGTATTCAAATTGCTCATTTCATAAGTTCTACTAATTTCGGTTAGTTAGCTATATGCGATTCTAAATCAGACTTCACTCAGGGTGATGTAATGCATCCTAGAGCTTGTTGGTTGCGGGGAAGTAGTTTTTCTTAGTCTTAATTGAAAGCAATTTACCACAACCACTTATTTTCCAATGTTAAGTTAAAATCTCTATTCTAGAGAGTCAAATTCTTGGTCAAAATTCTCGTTAAGGATTTAGTTATTTTTTCTTCTGCATTTAAATGCGAATCAAGCACAATTTTGAAAACATGAGTGGAAATGGCCTGGTAATGTGTATTTAGAATGGCATCATATATATATTATATTATATATATATATAATTATATATATATATATTATAATATATATATATATATATATAATATAATATAATATATATATAATATATACTAAAATATATATTATAATATATATATAATATAATATATATATATAATAATACTATATAAATATATATATATATATAATATATATACTATTATATTTATAATATAATACTTATATTTTATATATAAAATCAATTTAAGATGCAAAATGTTTTGTAATTTGCGTAATAAAGGTATCAGAAAAATTTTACTGATACTGATGCATACAAACTACTCAAAAATTGCAGAAGATTACTGAGTTACATCAAAATTGCAGATCTCGATTACCATGTTATTGGTGCATCACTAATATATTAATATAATATAATATATATATAATATAAGATATATATATTATATAATTATTTATATATATTAATATATATATATATATATATATATATATATATAATATATAATATATATATATATTATAATATATATATATATATATTATTATATATATATATATATATATAATATATTAATATATATACTATAGTATATTATACATATATAATAAATATACTTATTATATATATTCACTATATATATACTATATATATAATATATATATACTATATTAGTGATGGCCCGAATAGTGAAAAAAGTGCGCCATACGAATATTCGGCTTTAAAAGTATCGGCAAAACCGATGAACGAATATTCGGCGAATAATCACTTCGCTATTCGGACGAATAGTTATTTTCAAATTTCGGTCCATCCATTAGGGAAATAACGAAAACGTTACAACTGGTCAACAAAAAAGGAGAAATTTTTCGTTGGAATGGATTTGATGTTAGCAGATATAAGTAATACCGGAGGTGCTGATTCCATATATATTCCGGATTTGCTGATATCACATCCCGTGTTTCGTGCCAATCATGGTCCCTATTTTGCATTTCCCTGGAATGACCAAAAAATTCATGTGCGCACACGTAGGCCACTGTATGACGTTACCTATCCGCATATATCTACAGGTAGCAGCAAGTTTACTGCGCGTTCGATATTCGGGAAGCATGTGTACTTTAGTACGCTACAATGTATGGATGCCAATGGACCTGAGATGATGTCTATCAATCATCTGAAATACAGTCGGATGGTCCGTCAATGTTCACAGGGGAAACTGAACGATCTTGTATGAGAGTTGAATTGCGAAAAATTGTTCCTGAGCTGTTGGGCTATCGAAGGTTAGACATGTAAAATGGACTACTGGAACCATGGCACAAGAGTAACATTTTATCGTAACAGAAGCAGAGCGCTGCGGAGGCTCTTCAGTCAGATGGTAACTTGTGTATTGGGTGGAGTGAATTTTGGCAGGCTTACTGACTCGCAATGGGACCCCCAACATCGATGCAGTGGAAGTGGCGACGTTTATGACCACTTTCCAGAGCAGTTCTTTAAAGGGTGTGTTGTTTACCACAACGGCAACAGGTATGCTTCAGTTCCAGTAGGGTACTCGGTTACTTATCAAATTTAAAAGTATGCAAAAGCAGACAGTTGGAGAGGCACAATATCAGTACATGGCTCGCGCCTCCATATGCGCTCGACCTCAAAATGCGTAACATTTTTCTGCTCGGGCAGCAAGCACGTTTCACCAAATGTCCCTGCTTCTGGCTATACTGGACGATCCGGGCGGCAAGGATTCACTGGACAAAAAGATGCCCGAGGGAAACCTGACGCCAGGTGACAGGAACATCGTACGTGAACAACCACTTGTACAGAGAGAAGAAACATCATCTTACCCCCACTAAATATAAAACTTGGTTTGATGAAACAATGTGAAGCGCCTGGGGAAACATTGCTTGGTGAATTGCTTCCGCTATTATGGGATATTGTATGGCCCAACAAATACGGAACATTCTCCGTGATGCCTGCCTTGCTAAACAGACTGTTGTTAGGAGGCAAGAGCGTGGAATTGCTCTCTCCAGATTAGCACAGAATTTCTTCTGCGGGACAGGGAAAGCCGAGAACACTAAACATTGTTACAGGAACTGCTACGACAGTTACATCATTCATGGAATGATAGAATAGAGTATAACGTAGCACTACTATACATTCTCACCTAAAAAAAAATTTCCGGATAACCTAGGCATGTTAGTGATGAGCGGTAGTGACGCTTCCATTCAAGATCTTAGTTCATGGTAAGGTGTTACCTGGGCAAGTGGGACTATCATATGAATGGCCCGACTATTGTTGGAGCTTTGATGAGGGATATTCCAGATGTAATGCGCATAGAATACGTCTACGAATAGAAGTTACTACCATCGTTAGATATGTTTACATTAACTAACCATTCCTTCCTATTACTTTACATTGTAATAGTCCCATATTAATCTTATATTTCATAGTGTGTATTATATGTTTAACATAATTTCCATCAAAGACATGTATCATATCATTGCAATTTGTTTCTCTCAATATATTCCAATATTATTATATATATATATATATATATATATATATATTATATTAATTATATATATATAATATATTATATATATATCAGAATGGATGCAAATAATTCCGTCGAAATGTATTTATTATAAATATCTACCCACTACTTAATAAAATATATATATCTATATATATTCCAATAAATTGTGATAGACCCCCCCCGCCCACCCCCCCCCCCCCTAACCCCCCCCCATCTTGAAAGGTAAAATCAAAAATTTTACAAATCTGTGTACACAAAAAACACATTTTTAATTTTTCCCCAAAACAAGAAATGCGAATGGGATAGACAAAAACCGATACATTTTTGGAATAGCACATACATAATCCAATTCCAATCTCTCATGTTTTACATGTTTTACATGTTTTACATGTAATGATAAACAAGAAAGTAAAATAAACACTATTTCTTACCCTATAGCAAAAAGTTTATTATTAAAAATTTAACTAATTTTTCAAAAGTTTCAAATTTAAAAAATATTAAACTAAATTAATTTGAATAAGCTCTAGGTTAAAATGACAACATTAGCAGTTCTCCAATTTCAGGGGATACTATTTCTTGTGGCTTCATTAATATTTCCTACCCTTCTAAATATTCTTATCACTTTTTCGACTGATGACGGTGGAGCTGAAGGTATTTTATTGCTAGTGTTTTCAAATTCATAAAACTATTTCCAGTGTTTTTCCACAATTGAAGGGAATATCATTGTCTCACTGGTAAGTAGGCAAACTTATATATTTTGTTTATTTCTTGATGTAAATCCGTATGTAGCCTTTTTTACCTCTATGTACAATAATCACATCGTCGGAGAATGGGACTTTCTTTTTTCCACATCCATTTCTTTTCTGTATGACGATTTTGATAGCCACAATTTCTTATTAAAACAATCCAAATTTAAAAAAAGCTGAAAATGGAACTTCAGTTTCACTTTCCCAACTTACCGTGGATCTCGTCAAGCAGAAGTCAGGATGCTAAATTTCTATGCATTTCTTTCCAGCCTCAACGACCATTTTTTTTACTGATTCATCTGATTCATGTTGAAAATTAGCTTGAATCGCAGATCTAAGAAGTTAGCTAACACAAAGATTTATCACATAGAAACTTTAGAAAGTCTTTTTCTCCTATGATTTTCTTAAAGTCATTCGAACAACGACTGTAATTATTCCACTGAAGCTTTTGCTTTTAATTGCCTTATTTAAAAGATAGATTTTAATTTCCTACCATTTAAGGCATCACTCAATGGACAGCTTCCTTCAGTTTAATGCTTGTTTTTAGTGACTTTATACCCAAAGAACAGGAAGTATATGAATTAATCTTGCATGAAAAATCAGTCAACAGTTTTTGATTGCATTCAAGCATGCGTATATGGATAGGGGACTTTTTGTTCAAACAATCTTTAGCATATCAAAAGTTCTGTTCCAGCGTGTAGAAACGTCTGGAATTAATTTATGCTGTTTGACATTCAGCTGCATCTGTAAATTTTTAAGCTTTGCAGCTGCGTTGCTGAATGGGTGAAAATGAGAGGATAGGCTTCTGCAAGTAAATAAAATCTTTTAAAACCTTCTGACAAATATTGAATCGTGAATGCAGTTGAGTTGCAACTGGGAATAAAACATGAATTGATGGCAGCCACTCTCCCTCTATACAGCTACCATGTTTGCGTCCATTATTCTGTTCACTAAATTGACTTCTCTATTTTTTGGAATAATTGAACTGTCAAAGGCCCTAAATAGGATCTGACAAATGACAAAAGATTTTCGCCATATTGGCTTCAGCTAATTTTAATCTATATTTTATTTTTGAAAAATTAATTTTCTAGAATTATCATGTTAAATTGAAATGAATTTCACTATGTGTTGACGAAATTTTGATTGTTTACTACACCAGCTCAATATTCAGGCCACCGAATAGTTCGGACAAAAAGCGAAATACCGACTATTCGGTCCACCATCCTAAATTTAATTATATATTATATATTATATAATATATATATATATATAATATATAATATATATATATATATTATAATATATATTATATATATATTTATATAATATATATATATAATATATATTCTATATATATATATATATAATATATTATCTATCATATATATATATAATATATATAATATATATAATAATATAATTTGCAGAAATTTGTGGCTAAAATGCACCACAGATACTATGACTTGCAAATATCTTTACCTTAAAAACATAAGTAACAAAGTAGTGGTTAATTTGATCAACTAATATACTGAATAACTTTTAATCAAACAGTTTTTGCAAATTAAAAATTATCTAAATTCAATGATTATTTTGCCATTTATTAGCAAGTCTTAAATCAAAATTAATTT
>JABUQX010040458.1:0-25000 GCA_015478945.1 Trachelipus rathkii
CCTATATATATATATATAACGATGATATATATATATAATATAAATATAATAAATATATATATAATATCTATAAGTATATATATATAAGTAATATTAAAATATAATAATTATATATATATATATAATATATATATATATAATAATAATATATATAGACTTATTAATTATAATATATATATAATAATATATATTAATATATAATTATATTATAAATATAAAATAATTATATATATTATATATATATATAATAATATATATAATATAAGTATACTATATATATATTAAATATATATATATCTAATAATAATATATATTAATATATTATAAAATATATTAATAATATAATATATATATATATAAAATAATATATATTAGCTTAAGTATAATAAAATATTATATATATATTACATATATAATATATAATTATATAAGTTTAAATATAAGATAAATATAATATATAATATATATATAATAATAGTATATGATATTTAATATAAAATAATTATATAAATATATATATATTATATATATATAAATATATCTTAATATATATAATAATAAAAAAAATATTATATACATATAACATATATAATTACAACTCGAGCCACTAATAGACATATATATATAAATTAAATATAACAATATATATATATATAGGTATAATATAATAATATTATAATATATAATATATATAATATATATATATATTATATATATATATTAAATATCTATTATATAAATAATATTATACTTAATAATAAATAAATATATATAATATATTATACAATAATATATATATATATATAATAATAATATATATATATTAATACATAATATATATATATATATATAAATTATAATATAATATATATATATCATATCTATATATATAATATATATACTTAAATTAGCTATCTATTATATATTTTTAAATTAAATTAATATTCCTCATTGTAAATATATTTATTAAATACTATAATATTTGTTAATAATAATCATGATGTAATACGATATGAATATAAGAGAAGTACTATATTAATAATATACTAAATTACTTCATACATATATTTTTCATAAAAATTTATTAAACACATCCATAGGCTCCTATATATATATAATATAAGTATATAATTTATATAATTAAGAATAATATTAAATATAATTATTGATTAATATTATTATACTATATATATATAATATCAATAATATTATATTATAATAATATTATATAATTATATATTACAATAAATTAATAATAATATAACACATATATTAATAATTTAATATAATATATAATATAGTATATTATTATAGTATAAAATATATATATTAAGATTATCTATTATAATATTATATATAAATTTATATATAAATATAATTATAGTAGTAATATATATATATTATATATATATACATATATAGTATAAATATATATCAATATATATATAATAATAATATATAATATACATATAGAATTCATATAATATATATTAATAATTAATATATATATATATATATATAATAATAATATATATATATATAATATATATATAATATACATAATATATATAATATATACCTCTGAAAATGAATTAGATAATAAAATAACTATATAAATTATAGAGACTATATATGTAACTCATAGTAAATTTATGTGAATAATATAATATTATATTCTATATATAATATATATATATATATTATATATATACATATAATAAATATAATATATATATATAAATATATATATAATAATAATAATATATATAATATTAAATAAATTAATATATATATAATTTATAAATAATTTATTTATTTATAAAATAAAAATTAATATCATTATAAAAATATAACATAAATTATATAATATATATATATATATATATATTATATATATAACTATATAGATTATAATATATATTAATATATATTATATATTATAATAATATATATTATATATAATAATTTAACTATATTAATATATATTATAATTATAATAAATTATATATTATATATAAAATACTATATATTATTAACAATATACTAATTATTAAATATATATATATCTTTATATATATATATTATATATATATAATAAATATAATAATCTATATAATATATATATATATATATAATATACTAATAAATATTATATATATATATACAATAATATATTATATATAGATATAGTATACTATAAATATCAATATATATAATTATTCATATATAATAGCTTTAAATATTAAATTATATATATATATATTAATAATATTATATTATATATATATAATATATGTAATATAGTATATTATAATATATACTATAATTATATATATATATAAAATATATATATATTATAAATATTAATATATTATAAATATATTATATATATTATAGAATAATATAAATATAATATTGAATTATTATATATATTATTTAATAATTAATATATTATTATAATATATATATAATATATAAATATATATAATATAAATAAATCTATATATATATTATATATATATTATATATGGTTGTGTTTAATATTATATATAATATTAAAACTAAAATAATATATATATATATATATATATATAATATATAACATTAATATATTAATTGTTGATACTAAGTCTAAAAGTGTTCTACTCCTTATAGGTTCATGAACTCAAAAATTTTCTATATATACAAAATAAGATATACATATATATATTATAATATTAATAATATAATATATATATATAAGTATGTCATGTTTTGTATATATATTATAATATACTATATTAATATATATATTATATATATATATATTAATTATATATAATATATATAATATTATATATATATTATTAATATATATATTATTTATATGTAATATATATTATGTAATATATAACTATATATATATAATAATATTATATATGATATATATATATATTATAAATATAATATATTAATATAATATATATAATATATATTATTAAATATATTACTTCTAACTTTTTATTTAATCCTACATTAATTTAAAATTATAGAATTATATCAATCATCCAATAAAAGTCACCTTATTTATGATAATGAAAAAATTATAAAGTCTAGTATATATATAGGGATAATGTAATAATATATATAATAGTAATATATATATATATATTAATAATATATATATAATATATTATTAATAATTAATATTATATAATTATAATATATTTCTTATCTGAAATATATAATTATTAATATAATCGTAATATATATAGTTATATGTATATATTAATATAATATAATAATATATATATATATATATAATATATATTATATATAATATATAGATAATTCGATAATATAGTACTATATATAATATATATTAATTATATATTAATATAATATTAATATATTAATATAATAATATATATATAACTATAATATATATATATATATATAAATTATATTAGTATTATACTTAAGTATATAATATATATATATAAATATATATAATTATTCATATATATATATAAATAATATATATATATATTTAATAATATATTATAAATATATATATAATTATTATATTAGATATAAATATATATATATATATATATGATATATAATATAATATTAATATATATATAATTATATAGTATAGAATATAATAATAGTAATAAGTATATATATATTATAATAATATATATATATATTATATATATAATATATATATATATATTATATACATATAATATATATTAATAGATATTATTATAGTTATTACGAAAGTAATAATATTAGTAGTATTAAAATAATATATAATATATATTAAATATAGTATATAATATATATTAATTAATAATAAAATATATAATATATATATAATATTATATTATATAATATATATATAATAATTAATATATATAACAATATTATAATTATATAATATATATAATAAAATATATATAAAAGCTTAATTAAATTTACCATTGAGAGGTAGATATATAAGCAAAAATAATTTGAAGAGAGTGTTTATTATCATTGATACTTTATTAAATTATATAACATTAGTAATAAAATATACAAATAACTAAATAAAATTGAGGTACATCTTATTATAAACATTATATAATATAACACATAATATTATATAATATATATATTGATAAAATTATATAAATATAATATAATAAACTAGGATCATTTTCTAACTTATTTTCGAGTTATAAACGTTAATATTCGTAGTTTATACTGTTAATATTAGTAAATAACGATACTTTAACATACCTAGAAATCTAGATAGCCAGTTTAATTCAATAAAGTAATTTATAACCGATGTGTATTAATAAATCGTATTAATGATAAGATTATATATAAGTGTAAATTAAAGTAATTTATTTGTAATATTATTATATTATATGGTTTAATATATCTAAAGTTCACCCATTTATGTGGTTTAATATCTCTAATGTTCACCTTTTTTTTGGCTTATACCACACCTCAAGAGGTAATTTATATGATGATTCTAAATTTTAAATATTTACGTACTAAAACACTTTTACGCCCACACGAAAATACTATATATTAATAATTAAAATAGATTTTATAGAGCTCTACATTTCTTCCACATGTTATTAGCATTATTGTAAAATACTCTTAATAATACAGTTAGAATTGATACTAGGATCATGTTAAAATATTTCGATATTCAAATTAAAAAATTAAATAAGTCAGGTATTTAGTAACCTCCACAACTCAAAACGAGGAGATAATTGTTATATATATAAGAACTATATATATAAATATTAGTTCAATATATAAATGATAACCCGTGCAGAATCTTATGGTAATTCTAATAAATATCTTCATGAATATTCTAATAAATTTTCATTTCTCGATAATAAGATTATATTAATTAAATATTTACATCATATTACTATATCTACATTGTATATACTTATATAAATATACCTAAATATTATTCATATTTAATCTCTTATTTAATTTATCTCCCCCTTGGCTTTCTATATATAAATTATATTACTATACTATATATAATTATATATATTATATAATAAATATATTCATTTAATATACTATTTACATATAATATATATAATATATATATATAATAGTATATAATAATAATATATATATATATATAAATAATAATATTATATTTAAATATATATAATATATATATATATTACTAATATGATGTAAGATAATCTACATATATAATATCTTTATGAGCTATATACTAATACTATTCAACTATATAATAGTAATAATATTGTTGCAAGTTCTATAATCGTATTTAAGCAACCTGTAATAAACTTTGAAAAAATAAATCCCAGTTACAAGATCCTTTAGTCTTTCAAATTAGACAATATCCTTAACCTAAATTATCTATAGTAAAATGTTTACAACCACATATAAACTATTCCTTAAAAATCTTTAAATAAAGAAAATATAAGGGAAGTGATATATATGAATATATTTCTACAACAGTATAATCTACCAACTCAATATTATTATTATAAACTTCAAAATGTTTTAATATTTAAAATATCAAGTTATTCTTTAAAGTTTGAACATTGATGTAAGCTTAACAATGTTATGTTTACATGTACTACTCCTTACATAAAAATGTCTTTTATAGATAACACTCTTTAACACTTTCCGTATATATCAATTTCAAAAAAATAGCGAAATTTCCAAAATCCAGCTGACGAAATATGAATTGGCAAACAAGATTTATCTCTGAAAAGCACGTATTACTATATATATATCAATATACTCGTCCAGTTAGTTTAAATATAAAACATCTACATTTTAAACTATGGATCCCTCAAATCGATCGAAACTGATATCCGTATATAATATAGCACATACTCAATATAGCAAGTCGAATCTCCGTCGGTCAGTAATTATATCTGACCAACTAGTTCCCGCGCGTATACTAACCAAATTTCTCGGCTACACGGGTCATACATGCTACTAACTCTTGCTTATTTTATCTTTATATGACGAAGTCTGAAGTTTATTTAGGATCACTTGTACTTCCGTAATATCTTAATATATATATAATATATACTCCTGGTCTACCATATGTGCCATGATCCGTACCATTGAACCAGCTAATACAGTATTCTCGTAAAAACTATCCGTATAGTTATAGCTCCCGTGATACGTACAACCCTATTAAAATCAAACTATTTAATTTAAAATCACATCTTTAAAATATCGTTACGTATAAATAATAACTCTCATTTAGCCCTTTTATATATACGTTTTTTCACGGTTTTTATAATTCATTTCTATTTCTATCTAGCCTTACCACTTTTCTAACTAATTCTGACCTATATTCATTCCTTGCTTTCGTTATGCTTCTCCGCGTAGAATACTAAATTCCTTTTTCACGAAAAATTTTAAAAGTCTAAACCTATCCTTGTTACTAAATTTAATTTTAGTTGGTTATTTTTCTTCACTAATATTAATAATATTATTAATATAGTATTGGCTTATATTATCATTGATAAAATTAGCAACAAATACTTAAAAGAACACAAATATAAAAAATCCAATAATAATAATAATCATTCCTAACAGCAATATAAATAATATTGTAAATAATAATAATTAAATACTTAATATAAATTAATATAATATAAAATAATTACTAAATAATTTATCTATAATAATAATACATCTAAATCATATATAATAAAACTCCTATTAATACTACTCCCCACAACTAGCACACATAATTACTTATAAACCGAGTTAAAATGATATATACTATAGAACCTATATACAACTACAAATAGTCAACCAACTAATATATACATTAACCTATAAGTATCTACATTAATAAATATACATATATTAAACACTATGCTTCTAAGCCCTCTAATATATCGAAAAATCAACGGTAAATATTACGAATCAATATAAAAAATAATATAAATCATTACGACATCTAAATATGCCTACTAACGTCTTCTTAAAATAAATCTACACTTTATTAAACTCTATTTTCCTCTCAGTATTGCCATGCATTAACAGCAATGCTCAAATTAATCAAACTTATCAAAACAGCTGTGAAACTACTAGTAAAACTACTGTCAAATAATAATTTCTTAACAAATTACATATATTTATATATTAATTACTACCCTTTATTTTGGCTTCTTTCTCTAAAATACTTTCTATGTTCTCCTTAGACGAGCTTATTACTATCCATTTTAACTTCTTCAATTTATACATCTTTATTCTGTTATTAATTGAGATTCTACCACAGTAGCCTTATTTCTTATTATTACTATTATATCCTTCATCTGTTAAAACCTACAATCTCTTTATATAAAATATTTATTCCACGGCTTCTTCCATTCTATTAAAATAACTATCCTGTTTGACATATTCTTTATATCAGGGCAATTACTTCCCAAATAGTGATCTGCGCCGCCAAACTAACGCTATTTCATTCACTCGATATCCCACTGTTATCACACGAAATCAATTTTCCTATTCCCTAATACCACTTGCAAGGGTAAATATCCCGAAAAATATTATCCGCACATCTCCACAATACGTCCCTGTTTATCCTTAAATTCGCATTATCTGCAAACCGTAATCCATTCTGAAACTACATATAACTCAAACTATCAATAGATGTCTTTGTTCTCTTATCAATAATATCAAGAATTCTCTAACCAATTTCTAATCTTAATCCTGTCTCAAATGCTAGGTTTCGGAAATTTGAAACCTAATGTTATTATTTTATTGAGTTCAACTCTTTCAACCCTAATTTTCTTACAAAGATAATTGATGTGGCTCTACTTGTTCTCATGCTTCCACTGGGTTCCTTCTATCTTTCCATTATTTATATGTCTATTACTTTTTACCCCAAGTTCTCCTAGGAAAGATATGATTTCTACTTCTACTGAATTTGAAATATATTCGACTAGATTTTGTGAAAAGAATTATCTCTTTAAAACACACCAGACAAAATCACACTATAATATTAATAAATTCACATTAATATCTCTGTACTTCTACTCTGTTACCTAAAAATACAGTCTTATTACATAGTAAACCTCTCTTTTAACTCTTCTCCGTATTACTACATCAAAAATATACTATAAAGATGCTCGAAAATCCAAGTCATATAACGTCAACAATAAAAAACTTACAATGATTACCTGAAGAGCACTGTATTACCCTATTCTATTTCCAAACTCGTCGCTGTCAAACTCTTCAAACTTTTCCAATAACACCGTGTAATCCCCTAATCCAAGGTGTCCAATCCCTCTGCGCATTGGATGAACCTTAATATGCTCTTAAATTGCTACGTCAACTACTTTGGGATAATTTTAGAGATTTAACTGGGCAATCAGTTTCCAATCTTAACTCTTACAAATTATATTTTATATTCTGATCAAAGCAAAATCTATCATATACACGCTGAATTTTCAGAGATTTTTGTTAAAAATCATTAAATCCCATAAGATATGAAAAGTAAGAGTAAACAAATATTCACAAGGTTATGTAGTTTTATAGCAAGTCCATATCATACGAAATAACCCGTTTCTGTTCAGACATTTGTTTCTTGAAAGTACTCTCTCACATAAATCAGAACATACGACATGATCATACACACTAAGTAATCAAAACACAAGCATCAACTAAACACAGAAAAAAATTAAGCTGACTACTTACCTTGGATCACAGAAAAAAGAATTATGACTAAGAAATAAAGGAAAAATCAACGATTAATACAACATATCTAATTGTCTAAAATTGAACTGATAGTTTTGAAAACTCTGGCTGAGACATAAGCGTCAATAATAATTGAGCTTTAGCACTGCGAAAAAGAAAGAATACCTTTTTGAGGACGGCCACAAAATAATATTAAGCTGCTATCACTGTCTCTACCTATTAATTCTCGCACGTCATCTAGTCGCAATGGAATATGTCTATTTTGCGAAAAGGAAATGCAAACAAAATCGCATTTATTATCTGCTACAATCAATAATCACTTAATTCTTTTATGACCGAGAGCTCGACAACACTACGGATGCTTTAGCTTATATTGCATAGCTCAAACCAATTTGCTGAGAGCTAAATGATCATCTACTCTCGTTATAACGTATTGCCTTCTCAGTGTTATAACGCTCTTCTTCCATACGTAAATTCTGATGTATATCAGCGGACATTGAAATTTCGACCGTTCATCTTGAGAATACCTAAAGGCATGGAGTAAACAACACACAAAGGATTCGAGGAATATACATAATTTGACTAAGAGAGTAATATGATCTAATAACCTATCAAACAATTTAGAGAGAAATAACTATTTAATAATCGAAAGCTTGAGCACTATAGCGAGAGTAGGTAGAAGAAGGAAGAGCGGAAGAGCAACCGGGAAATGAATAAACAATTAAGAGATGTCCAGATAGGAGATATTACGAGTAATATATGGACCCCGCGGAAAAAAGATAGCCCATCTGGCGCGCATTGAAGACTCATTAACCAAGAAGACGGTTTAGATTGGATGAAAAACTTATAAATTATCGACTTTCCTGGTACTACCCGGTCTGTCACTTGCTTTTAGGTAAACTTGTCGTATAAAACATATTAAGGAGCAAAAAGATAGCATCATCAACTATGACGAGAACTTCTCAGAAAAATATATCGTGAAATATTAAATAAAGAATTTGTGTAATACTGTATGTAAGTCGATGAATATCATCACAATACCGTTATATAAAGATAGCGCTGCTTCTAAATATTAATGTGAGATATGGATTCTATAATAGATTATATAGAAATTATGAAAATAATCTTTTAGTTTTAGAACAAGGATAAAATGGAGCTACACTATGATTAAAACACCCTATATTAACATAAATATATACTAAACATATAATATATTGAGCTAATGAAATTATTTGATATTCTTTTAGTTGTTAATAACTAGCCATACTAAAATGCTATATTAAAACTGCATAGAGCAAAAATAACATTATATTCCTAGTTTAGATGATGTACAAAACTAATTTAAAATATAAATAATTAAATAAAAACTGTTCACTGCTATGAAAAGGGGGAGGGAGTTACTGAGGGAATCACAATAATAGCAAGTGAATGTGACTCATGAATAATAGCAATTTGGACCAAGCAATATATGACAAAAATTAAGATATTAAAGTCAATAGGGAGATACAAGTGACGTCTGAATAGTCGTATTCTACATGATCTTGTCTTCTAATGCTTAGAATAATTTATCTTAAAGACAAATTAAATTGTAAAACCTCAAATAATATCAAGACTAGTAAGGTGAAAATACAACTGAATCAAGAAGGTCAGACAATAGAGAGAAAAACAACGAGAGAACATTTCTCGAACTACTGAGCCAAATTTCTCCAACTTCTACAAAGAACAGTCAATATAGTTATATTTTTATAAAAGTAAATAATTTTGATGAGTAACAATATTATATATTACACATCAGAATAAAAACGATTCTTGACAATAAAAATTAATAATTTTTCGATAATCATAATAAATAAATAAATATTTATTGTGAATATTAAAAGTTTATTCTTTTACATTGTATTACAATATTGTGCTCATCGATTATGCTGATAAGAAGATAAATATATTGAGAGTTAAACAAGATTATAAATATAATATTGATTAAGATTTTTATGAGTAAAATGACATATAACTGACTAGGATGTGAACAAGCTAATTTAATTCTATCACAGAGAAAATTTATTAATATAAGAAAATATATCATAAGTATCGAGATGATTCCAAAGGATCTAGGAAATATGAGTAAAGAGATATTTAGAGAACTTATTTGGAATGTAATGAGAACTGTAGAGCAATAGAAAATAATATAATACAGCAGATTAATCTCAACAGGCTTTAGATAATCCCATTAATGCCTCATTACAGTTATATTAAATGATTGCAGTTATTATAATATCACATAGAGTAGTTATATTTTTTTTAACTGTACAATATCATTTACAAAGTTAATTTTAAGATCATTTTAAAATGTTACATTTGACTAATATGAAGTTGGTGGCCATCTGAACTCGCTGGAAAAAATTGTCCGCATTGTTAGTTCACTAGCATATAAGAAATATGTTTGCAATTTCGACATAAATAAAACGAGCTAGGAATCCACGCCGATTTTAGATATCGATCTCGCAGAAACTTCGTAGAGGGTGACCATACCAAGTGAACTCAGCAAACACACATGACAGTTTTGATCATGCATCACTCGACGAGACTGCCAGTAAACGCCAAGCTGCCTAGTACATGTAAGCGGTCACTTTCAATCCCTCCGTATTTCCTCGTCTATCAAGGATGGTTGAGAGGAGTTTCGACCTACAAGTGCCAAATTAGGCTCTTTATGAGAAAGTGCTGAATGTATTAGTGTGAGCTCAAAGCTTGAGATAGCTATCGTCGGAGATAATATTGAAGTTTATGGCACAAGGCTCCGAGTACCATACCTAGTAAATTCATTGACGCAGCGATAGTCGAGGTAATCAACAATTCCAAACTTTTGGCGAAGAGTAAGTGGTGAAATACCGTAATCATGCAGTACCGTGATTATTCATCGAGTAAACACTCACACATAAAGAGTTATATTGTCATAAAATCACTCACAAAAAATATCAGTCTCTTTAACAATCACCATTATAAAAAAAAACAATAGAGTACTTTAAGATCACTATATAGTACTATATATAATTACATATTGGTAATATTCACGGTTTCTAATCTTCTTTTCTCAGGCTTGAGTCATACACTTTTACACTTCTGTCCTCTTCTTCCTCTGTCGACCGATATGACTTTCCTGCGGAACCCTATAAGCATTACGTCAGTTGTAATATCTTCATTAAATATTAAAACGTCTAAACTACAACATAGATAGTGTGTCATATTTAATTTTCTATAGTATATGGTATATTTTTCGCATATACATAATGAGCATAATCTTAATCAATAACAAATGTACAACTTACAGAAAAGCATTTAACAAAGTGACAGAATAACATTTATACACTCTATGAAGATAATAGAAAAGATAAAATAAGACAATAATCAATTCATTAATTTATATAATTAAGAAAAATATTTAAAAATAGTTTGACGTTGAAATGTGATAAATTTTACATATAATCGTATACGTATCATATATAAATGATAAGGATACAAATTAAATAGATTTATATTATTAATATAATAAAAATAATAATAAATATAATAATAGTATTTTAAAAAATGTACACATGTTCGTATACAATTTATTGTCTTAAATGTGGTTATATGTATTAACACAACATTTAATATAAAACAATCAATCGATGAGCGCACATGTTAGTTCAGTATAATATAGCATAAGATCTCTGTTTAGGTTTCGCATAAGATATCATAATAAAATACAATGCAATGTCAAAACCTTTATAATCAATTAAATTAAATATATAGTTTTATATAATTAATTTGTTTTTTAATTCTTTACTATAAATAGCTGAAGAATAGCTTAGGTATATAAAATGGTAGAAAAGTTATTTATATATTAAATTAGAGTAATTAATGTAATATGCATTAGATAGTTATGAAGAATAATATCTGCAACCAGAAGTACAGAATATACATACCTAAATCAAGGATATAACCAATGTTACATACAATTATGTTATGTTTACGTTTAACTGGAATATGAGTATAAATAATAAAATATAGGAAACAATAATATATAGTAAACAAGTGTTGTCTCAGTACATCGAATTCATGTACACAGAATAGAGCTTAGAGATATTGTGAAATGTATCGATATAAGCTAATCATAGTGACCATATTATTTACGAAATTATAGTAGAAGTAAATATATATCACTAAAAAGGCACTGACTATTAGCGGAACTCATTTAGTAGGACAAGGGGTTACCCATGGCAACTTGTCTATCAGTGAACAGAATTATTCATTTCCCCTTCTGCTTTTATAAGCTGCCAATCAGACACACCCTTAATTAATATATATAATATTATTAATATATAATAATATATATAAGGACAGCTAATCACTATAAAAGAGTTCATAGGAGCTATGTAATAATAAAACTATTATAGCGAAAACGAAAAATAAATACATTTTTAACTCATATATTATAATATATAACCCTTATTTTTAGTAAAGAGAAATTTAGAAAAAATAAAAATAAAAAAATAACGCTTTAAAAAATTAATAAAAATTGTTAATAAATATAGTTTATAAAATATTCCGATTTTTTTAGTAATAATATCAAAGATGAGGCTTATCCCGATGAGACCGGAAAGTTGCCTAAAAGGTTGTTGATTTTATTTCAGTTATTATTATTAAAAAGGAAGTAAAAATATATACCATACTACTGGGATAAACAAGAAATCGAAATGGATAATCGGTTTCTCGGCCTACACCCTTTTTCCTGCTGGTGTAGAACACTTTAATCGAGAGTGGGGAACTAATCTATTTCGTATATACGTCCCCCTCTGTCCCCCGTCGGCTCACGCCCCCTACATTAAGAACAAAACGCGAGTAGAAAATAAAGAGAAAAATAAATTTCGTTCAATCTAATATATACAAATTAGAACAATGTGCATACTATTTGCGCATCAGAGACGATAAGCCATCTTACCCATAAAAATTCTGAAGATTTCAGAGTCGTTTTTCGGTTCTTGTCAATCAATAAAAAAGTAGAACTGCACATCTATTTACTAATATATATATGTTATATAGATTATATAAAAATGAGTAAGAGATAGTTATATTCTTTTTCTTATATATCGTCAAGGAGAAAAATGTATATGTCTCTCTGATAATAAATAAAATTTAATACTAAAATATTTTGTGTATCGTAGGTAATATAATAACCTAGAGTGGTATAAGCCGTCTTCTAATTACAATGCCTGATACTATTTCAGGAGCATATAGCGCGACAGGATTTAAAAGGTTAAAAAAAGTGATCAAATAAAGATCAAAAAAGTAAATAGTCAGGAATAAAAGGTAAAATAATTCACAGAACATATACAGAAAATGTTTCACTAGTTTAGAACTACAGAATACGAGAGTTAATAGTATTTATATGAATTTAGAAAATTAGGAAGATTTGTTTGGCGTAGCGAGAAACGAAATACAGACAAAGGGATAGAAAAACAAGTTATATTAAATAAAACTGAACTCATATATATATATAAGTAATTTATAGAAAATTGTTAATCTAACTCTCGCTCATTTGATATAACATAGAATGTATATATGAGTGAGAGTTCGAAAATATGTAAAATCAATATTTTTTGGATATTAAAAATACCAACTTATTTAATATAAGTATTTAATAATAATTATATAAACCAAAATTTTAGAAAGGTTTAAATAATAGATGGAAAATAATAGAGCAATCAATCTGAGAAAACGTCAGGCATAAATGCACAAATATATCTATTTCACTAAATAAAATATAGAAACAAGATTTGGTAACCATATATAAATTATAATGACGGAATAACAAGATGATTTATATTAATATACCTTTGACAAATTGTTAATAAGCAAAGTATCACCTTATAATAGCATAATAATAAAGATCACAACAACTGTATTCTATACATATGAGAGCTAACGTTGAGTTTAAATCTTACATATAAGGAGAGTACTAAATTAAAATAAGCTGTGGCAATATTAATAACATATGATTATAATATGCTTTTTTAAAATTAATTTTAGATATAACGAAATATTTTATTTTTTGAAAATAGAAATATATACACATTACGTACATGGTTTGGGTAACACATTTATATATCATTATTTGAAGAATTAAATAGTACAGAAGATGTATGTTATACAGACTAAATAATATAAATTGAGATTAATAAGTTAGAAAATTCCAAAATAGCTGTATCAGGAATTGGATCCCGTATTGTATTTCCTAAATAGAAGAAACTGGAAAAAGAACCTGCATCAGAGTTACAAAATATAAATCATTTTATACAATAGTAACTATTCACAATAATATCGCATATTCCACAATAATATAACGTATGAAAAGTAAGTAACCAAATACCTTTGTTTGAGTTTATACTAATTTACTATTATTTTAGATATTAGTGAACATGCTATTCAAAAACTGAACGAACCCGTTACATTTCTAAAAATAATATTTAAAGATAGACATGTTTTGAAATTTTCACGAGATATGTTATGACAAAAAATTATTTTATAGACAAGGGTTTAGAAACATTGTATACTAGTGACTTTTTCATTGGTTCGGCAGGAGGAAAGAAAACACGACAAATAGAGTATGAATTTTAATCTTGTGCAAAACAAACATTTTTATATAATGTTTATTTAACGTTACAATTAACAGTCTAGTGAACATAGGCCTATATATATTTCGAGGAGGGATGTCTTTATTCATATACTGTTTCAACATCCACTTAATATTCCACTCCTCGATTCTCAGTCATGTATTCAAATTTAACGATCATTAATAACGCAGAGCATCTATAAAGAGACTTATTAATAAAGCTCTAGCGAAAGAGAAAACATGGATACTGAAGGATATAATTTCCGAAGCTCTAAAAATTTTATATGCCAGTAAGCTGAGCAAAGATAACAATTTATAAGATGAAGAACAAAGAGAGTAAGTAACACAAATGCAGACAATTCCTGATAACAACACATCTTGTTGAGAAAATAAGAGAGAAAAATCATGAGGGAATTTCAAAGCCAAAGCCTTTGATATAAAGAGCGCGACCACAAAAGACAGTCTGAGATCCGCCAAATATCAAGGGAATGTAAAAATAATCCTCTTCTATATATATCTGAGATAGCATAATGATTTTTTATATCATTATAGACACAAAGTGAGTTAATAAGAGATATAATAAAACCAGTTAAAAACTAGAATGATAATAAAAAAGAAAAAATACATAAGAGTTGTTTTTCACAAAAAACAAAATGTTTTTAGAAAACTTCTATTAATTATTCTTTTAATCTTCTTATGTCTACCTAACCCTTCAAATAAAAGAAAAAACTTATACTTTCATATGGAAATGGAGACCAAACAGAGAATTCTTAATAATAGAACGTATTAAAATAAATTGGGGTATGAAATATAAGACCAATGAAATACTATATATATCATATGGAGTACTAAGCCACACATCCGTGGGAGCATTCACATAAATATTATCTAAACAATTCCTTTAAACTGCAGCTCAACCATTCTACAAGCTGGCAACAAAACCCTTCAACAATACAAATACACGTAAGTAAATCATAAATAGCCCCCCTTATGGAGGAATATTACCGACAATTACTTTAATAATACCTATGCATTCTCAGCAATATACCTAAAGAATTATAGATTGATAATAGAAAAGAATAATACCCTAAGATCAACTCAATAAGTCCTGAGTAGGAATTAATATTAGAGATTAACTATCAAACGTAAGATGGATAACTAAAACTACGTTAGTATATACCTAATAAATCTGAGCAACAGAAATAGACTTGCTAAGACTACATAATCATCTGAATTAACTCAAGGCAGTATAACAATTATCTTTAGAAAGAATAAATACAGCTTTTTATACTAGGTGTAAGATACTAGATAGACTTCTGATCAATTAAGATATATTATAAGCCGAAATAATCTTGAACAATATATATCTGTATAATATTAGCAGTAATTCCTTACGTGAATATATTGACCCATATATTCCAAAATTATATCACCTTGACTTAATAAATCTCTATTGATAGGATAAATAAAAGGAATCATGATATCGATTATTCACTTATATTAACTTATTGATTTTATATTGATTATAAATATCAATATTATTATAATCTGATATAAGTATATTGAGATATTAGAATGAACTTAGAGATGAGAAGAAGTAACTGTCTTGTGATAAGTATTAAGATATTTAAAATTACGCTTAAATTTAGTAAAATTATTATAAGAGAAAAATTAGTAAATAGAAAAGGGATATTATTTACCAACCAAACCATAGGAGCAGAAAGGAAAAAATAACAGCTAGAATATCTATAAAGAAATAATTATAAATAAAACATGAAATTATAATAAAAAAAAAATTATAATAGTATAACTTATACTTGAAATTCAAGAGATATGGAATGGAGAAATAAAGAGAATATACTTAAAAACAAAAAGGAACAACATTCATCAAATATAAGATCTATATATATAATAAGAATATTTATAAAACTTAAAAAGTAAAAAAAGAAAATCAATGGAGCTATATGTTAAAACTGTAGTACTCATAGTATATCATCTTACAAAAAAACTGTATGTTGTGGAACACAAACAAATATTGTCGAGATGTATATTGATATATCACGCCCAGGGTTCGAGAATCTAATTAGTTAATAAGCCCTTATTTGGAGTCCAATAAAAAGAATAAATGAAAATATAAATGTAAACCATCAATAACACTATAATAATAGATTTTGATAAAGGGGTAATAGCTCAAAGGTTGAGATAAATAAATGAGTTAAATACTTAATACCAGGTATTCAACGAGAATACGATCTACACTAAAACTAGATGTTTGGTCTTCACGGGAGTTCCAGATGACGAGTCCTCAGACACAACAGAGTCAACTTGATTACACATCAATAGGAGGAAATTGCATACACACACATAGTAGAACATCTGGAAAGAGATAGTATGAAGAAGAAGAAGATCTATAACAGTATTTTAACAGACTCCTCTGCCACTTACACTAGGATAGATATTAATATAAGATAACACACAAGAGAGATATCTAAAATGATAGCCACGGAATCGATAGATGGATATAAACAATCATCTATCAGCTCACACAGAAACTTAGTCATATAACTTAGATCCCCTGTCTTCGCATTGATATCATCGGGCTGATAAGGTCACATTCCCAAACAAGGTTGAACTCAGCATCTCTGGCGTGTCTTGACTTAGTAGCTAAGACAGGAAATGTGATTAATTTTTCTGTCAATATGTGTGATCGTCGAGCGTTAACACGCTCAAAACGCATGGTCTGAGCTCATAAAGCTCACTTCGAGCTAAGGGATGCTAGAACTGTTGAGAATATCGCTAATGATGTCGTAAATTGAAAACAATTAGTTTGCCTTGCTTATCACTTGTTAATTCTTGGCTAATTATATCTAGAGTGGGATCAGATTGATTCTCCTGTGAGAAGTTGATCTACTATTGAGACAACAAACAGATTTAACCGCTCAGATTGAGGCTTGTAAATGAAAACAGAACAGCATCGAGGAGCGCATATCAAATTCTTTGTTCTATAAGAACCAATTTGGCTTAGAGATTTCAATTACCTGTGACACCGTCAACGAAATCTGATAAGCAAGGAAGGAAAGAGCTTGTGTTAATGTATTTTTCAAGCATTAATTCACTATTTATATCGTGAACAATAAAGTCAGATAAGAATACTACTAGAAAGATATCACCGAACACAATAATAGAAAAGATTTCATAGATAATTATTTTGTGATAATATATTTCACATTGAACAGTCTATGAGAGTACGTAATTACAGGAGCGAAAAGATCATGATAGCGCTCAATGGGAGAAGAGACTACAACACGAGTATTAATTAACAGGCTCAATGACAGCCTAACACAGGTAGATTGGATTAATAAAGCTAATTGAAAAGCTACAAGATGAATTAGTAGGAACGAGAATATATGAGCGTGTCTCAAATGAGAAAATAGCATAAATACCAAAACATTCTCTATCCAGTAAAACTTCTCTAAAGACTATAGCCAGATCTTCAAGAAAGATCAGTTACATGTAAATCACGAACGATCATCATCTCATATCTTATGGTTATCTGAAAGTCAGACCTAGAATAAAGAGATTTGAAACGAACAAAGTTTTACATAAACCTGTTTTCCTCTAGGCCATCTTATATTCTGCAAACACGTATCGCTAGTAATAATACTGAATTCTACTCTTTTATTATAATGATCTCTAAGTGGACATATTCCTTTATTTAGAAGGAATAAATCATCTCTCTCCATACGCATGAATCTCTCTACTTTAACGCATATATAAAGATACTCATATAATCATTCTTTGCGTACTCATCAATTAACCAATCGATTTCACCTCTTGTTTATATAACCTGCAAGAACTGCTCAAACAATCACTTGAAAAACTGCATACAGATGAGACTTACACAGAAATTAACGTAAATCGTACGATGCAGACATTCTCGTTTACAGGAAGCTCAACAATTCATAACTTTTGGACTCTGAGAGAATTGAGAAATATATAAGAGATATATTCGCTATTAGCGATGAATGCAATATCAGGGTGGGCAAAAAGAAGTTTAGTTGTAGAAATAATGACATTTTCATATCAGGGTGAGCAAAAGATTATTAATTTAGAAAGCAGTAATCAGTTTTTAATCGCTATTGGAAGACAATAGATACTTTATTAACAGAGAATACAGCTAAAAGAAAGGATATATAAATAGCTTAATATATAGTATATCTCACACTACAAATAGTTCTCGAGCATACAGGTAGTTAGGAAGAAAATTCAATGAAAACAAGAGTCTGTATAGATTATATAGTATTTTAAACTTTCAGCATAACCAGATGTGACCATGCCCTCAATGAGAAATGTTCTCGCCTAAGGGAGCAGTACAATATTTTTAACTAAAGTTGTGTTGAATTAACGATGCTTACCATTTCCCATCGAGTCGGAGAAGGAACAGTGAGGCAACAGAATAATGTGCAATTTCCGTCAAGAATAGGATTATGTCGCACAACCAGATTCAAATAATGGCCGCACACGAATAGCCCTAGCTATCTATGCTAGAAGATAGCATAGATAACCTAAACCATCTTATTAGGAACAATCATTGCCAAGTGGTGATTGAGTAGTCTACATAGAATTGTGGGAAAAAATAAAGCAAAGCAGTATTTTGAAATAATAATAAAGTCGTTACTGGTGAGATTAGAAAAATTTAACTATTATTAAGTTAAAAATGAAAATATGTATTATTATAATTTTACTTACAAAATTTATAGGAGTCAAGGAAATTAAAAATAGGAATATACTAGTAATTGTCACTACTAAACTCTAGGACGAAGATATAGTTATAATCATAAGGTTCGATCATACTACTCAATCATGTGTTATATAATGAAACTACAATCATATAATTAAGACTTCTCTCTAAACGTTTCCGCTTTTTAATTAGTGATTTGCGACACTAAGAGTCGCGCAACACACTTACTAGCGAGTATAGTAAATTAAAAAGAAAGATATGTTAGAATCTTATGCATGAGAGCAAAGCAGAAATAATCTAACCAAAAAAGCATTTGAGAACTCTTAAAAGAAATTAGGTTGGTTCAACATCAAGTCTAACTTTTCACAGATTATTCCAAAGCATTTATATAGGATACAGACCTGTGACTATGGAATATCGAGGAGTTCTTATCAAATGTCGGAACGATGGCAGAAAAGCACTTATATTCGTCCGATCCAAGAGTGTTAAGAGAGTGAATAACCACATACATAGAAAAGAATGTTTGGCTGTTTGTTTTCACTCAGAAGTGTTAAAAATACAGTGTTTGGTTCGTGCCGACTAACAATATTAACTGATAACACCTTTGTTTATATTTCGTAAAATAAGCACACGGGTCGTAGCCAGTGATAATTTAATTGTAGTAGTTTTTCACACACATGAAATAATTATATTAATTATATAATTATTATTATACGGATAAAAAAATAACTATATACAGACTGAATTATTAAATGTGTAGGCATTACTAGTTAGCACAGCGAAAGCTCCAACTATTTTATTATATTAATATAGAAAGAAACCGATTCACTACCTGATGTATTATATATATTTGTAATGATCATTATCGATTGTCTCAAGAAAGTAATTTTCTTTTAGAAAAGAATTCAAATTCTCAGTGATAAATAACCAGCAATTGCAATCAGCCCTTAGAGGAAATTGCACGAGAGCAGGCCATAAAACGAAAAGAGTTCACCCATCATATTACTTTATCTACATAAGGTAAGTATTGTAACTATGCACAGAAAGGACTAGTGTATATTCACATAGGCCCTAGATAGTCTAGATTCTAATCAGTAATATGATACAATAGAGAGCATTCACTTACATTATGATGAATGGGAAAGAAGTCGTCGTCAGAGACAAACTCGCATAAGAAGTCATAGAGAATAGTAAATACAGTTATTCAATGAATGTAATAAAATAGAATATAATTATCACACATAAATGAGAGCAATCTCAGAGAGCAGTCTATTCTACTCTGTTCGAAAATAATAGTTATAGATGTCTTAGCCATAAGAGAAGATCAGAGACGACGCCCCTCTTCTTCCTCTATATCCCGTTTCAGATTACAATGACAATGACAAAGCTATCTATAAAAATATTCTCACATTGAAGTATATCAGCGTGCAACAACAGATCTCAACTCTGTGCAAGAAATACTTAAAAAAAAGTCAGAAAATACCAACAATATACGAGTATAAAGTTTGATTCCTAAATAATCAGACTAATTAATAACAGAAATCTCATCATTGATCCCTCGTCGACACTTAAAAAATATTGGAGAAAACATTTTCTTCTATTATTAGATCACTGATATGAGAGTGAGATAGTCGCCTGTAAATCAAGAACAAGCAAGAAATTATCATTCAAAGTATTATACTAAAAAGAATAGAGATATAAGTCTGTCGTAACATTCAGCCACTAAGAATATACTAGATAGGAAATAGCCTACCATTGAAACTACATCTCGCTAGACCTTTCAAATAAGCTATGGTAATACTGAAGGATAAAAAAGGTTTAAATATTTCTGACTATATCTAAACCAAGCAAATGGTGTAGTTTCAAAAAATTGAATGACGGCAGTACGAGTGCAACGCATCTCGTAATTTTGTAAAAATACACATTACTAATAGAGAATGAGTCAAAAAATAACATCATAATTTCTGCATCTCACCATAAGCAATCAATAACATCCTATAGAATAAATATCAATATGGAATCATCTCCACATTTATATGGTGATCACACTAACATGGAAATAATAATCAAGATAGACTTCCCCGAGATGCTATGATATTTATCACATATTATAAATATATATATAATAATAGTAAATATACATATATACAGTATTATATAGTAGATGTCCGTATATGAGGTAATAGCAATGGAATATCAATAATATAGACTAGACTAGATGAAAAATATCTAGAAAAAGAACAAGTAAAGCTTAAATGAAAGCACACACATGCACCCCACAAAAGAGAATAAAAGTGAGGCAGTAATAATGTATTTAGTAAATCTCATAAAGCAACAAACAAGTATCTAATTATGAACAAAAAGTATTTTGAAGTCTTTTAATGAATCAATAATAAAAAAGAGTACAATATAAACTTATGCTTTATGTTTATAATTCAACGAAGTATATATTCGATTCACTAGGCGATAATAATGTAAAATAATTCATTCCAGTTGAAAAGAAATACATAAGAATTAAATGTAATCGAGTATATAATTAATGAATGAATTTGGATAATACTCATTATATTACTATATCACAAACGTAACATAGAATTCTCCAAAGTAATAACAAATAAATATATAGTAATACAAGAGGAAACCTGAAATGAAACTTGACCAACAGGAAGATGACAAGATTCCACATATATCTATTAGATTCCCACCTAAATTTTAATGAGATCAGATGAACAAAACTTTACAGAGGATTCAACACAAGACAGACCGAATACCAGTATAGAAACACAAACTTACTTTAGTAATAACTAAAATATAAACCTAATTACTTTCACCAAGAAGTAAATTATGATGATATTCTTACTACTCACACAAACAAAAGAACAGTAAGTCCCGCTACGTCGGTACAGTTCATCTATCACCTAAATCAACAATTAGTAATAATATACTAATAATAATTCATTACGTTTGAGTAAACACAGTGGAAAGCCTTAAAAGTAAAGCATATGATGGAGAGTATGAGATAACCAATCAGAAGAAACTGTAATGAGAAAATGTCGCAGTATCTGCACTGAGAAACACTTCCCATAAAAGATGATGATTATATGATAACGCTCAAGATAGGTAATATATATAGGAACTTTTTAACGTTAAGTCACAACTGATAATAAGGAAAGAAAGATACTGATTGATATAGACTCACCAGCAATTCAGAGGTCCCGAGTAGAGAAGTAGAATAACAAAAGGGTTACAAGGATAGCCAAAAAATAAAAAGTAGCAATGATCTCTTAATCTCTATCCATAAATACAAATATGAATAACTGATAGAAAACAACCAAGGAGTCGTACTGAAACTAGTATTAAGGAGCTCCAATTGTTTATTTAGCCATTGGAAGATAACTAGATAGAAGAGAAATATATGAGTCATTACTAACTACTAATATATATCTCATGCTATGAATAAGAGTATAAAATCATTAAATATATTATTATATAATTGTAAACATTATGAAATAATAATATATCTTATAATATACTTTATTTATTGTTTTCATTAGCATTAGGTTTAAGTTTTGTATTATGTCATGATCACACAATACACATTTTACCGCTTTTATATATTACGTATTAATAGGTTAACAAACTTTACATTCTAATTAATAAGTGTATATAATACTCTATCTCTTATTATATTAATATGTTCGTTCTCTGGTAAGTTTCGTGTGTTATTGACCCACTAAAGGGTCAGCGCTCTTATTAATTAAATTTTAAAACGAAAAAAATCTGAGACAGTTGCCAGATATCATTCTTTTATTTTAAAATTATTATTCAATTCTTTAATTTTTCTTACATGTCATAAAATTGTTTTTATTAATTAATTAATATTATTTTATATTATTAAATATCCATTAACATTCAAAATAAAAACGAAAAATTTTTTCGTGAATCAACGATGATTATTGATACATGAAATTGAAGGCAGCTTTTCAGTCAGAATATCATATAAGTAAAGCTTTTTGAGTTTCTGAATTAGAATCCAAGTAATATATTAGTCTTATTACTGCTATATAATCAGATTTTTATATATAACTAGATATGAGATAACACATTCATCATTTAGATTTTATAAAATTATCACACTGAGTATACATTAATGACTTATAGTTTCAAACTGATATATATATAATTTTTAAGTTATTCAACATATACAGCTATTAACTTTATTATTTAGTTTAATAATCCAGTATCTATATTCCATCGGACAACGGTTCTCACAGATGAAAATAATTATAATATTTTACAAATTATCAATAAACAACGTCAATATATGAAATTTATAATATTTTATAATTATGTAATATCTATGAGTAATATATATATATATAATATAGAGTAATATTTTAAAAAATTATAATACATTAATTAAATTCATTTATAATTTTCTATCTAATAAATACGAGGCGACATTATTAACAATATATTATAAACAAAAGTAATATATATCATTTCATGACTGGAATGAACACTATAACATCCAGCTATTTGAGCAATATAACTTAATATATCATCTTTACCTATGCAGTTCTTTAACACTTCACCCTAACATATATATAAATTTAAAGAAACGTAGAACTGAGTCACAAGTATTAATTTTATGTAGTATACTCCGGTGAAGTATTTTATGTGAAGGAATATAATTATGACTTGATAGAGTATCTTTAGATAATTGCCATTAATATACAGAATAAAACATAATAATTTAGAACTCATATACTTAAAATAAAATGATAGATATCTAATACTAATAAAAGAATAATAATTTTAAGATATGCGTTAATGTAATTTATATATATATATATATATATATATATAAATAATGAAAAACTTATGAGGGGCATTTTGCCTATAAT
>JABUQX010040458.1:40000-42972 GCA_015478945.1 Trachelipus rathkii
TTAATTGCAAAAAAAAAAAAAAAAAAAAAAAAAAAAAAACGATTTTTTTTTTTAAATTATAATTTGTCAAAAGTTTTTTTTTTACAAATAAATCCCAATTACATATTTAAGAATCAGGGTTTAAGGGTTATAAAAAAATATAAAAAAAAAAAAATAAAAAAAAAACGGCAAAAAAAAAAAAAAAATTAGGGGGCTCGAGCCGACGGGGACAGAGGGGGGGACGTTTTCCATACCCGTAGGGGAGGGGCGGAGGAACCCCCGCGACACCCAAATACCAAAGAGCGGGGGTTCCGGAGACCCTCCCCGGAGGGGGGGAATAGTCTACCCTGTTAGTTCCCCCCGGAAGGCCCGAGAGCCCCGACTCCCGCCATCTTTTGCGGTTAACCCTTGGGTATTCCTTTAGAAAAAAAAAAAAAAAAATTAAAACTGACGGAGTCGTAAAACGTAAAAGGTCCTATATATTTTTGAATCATGTCCGTTACCACTTAAATTGATTGTTAGGATCATACTAGAAATAATTAAAAACAAAAAAAAATCAAAACTGAGACGGAGTCGTAAAACAGAAGAGGTCCCTATATATATATATATATATATATATATATTATATATATATATATATATATTAATATCTATATATATCATATATATATATATACTATATAATATATATATATATATAATATATCATAATATATTATATTATATCAGAAGGACGTAATATATAGGGTAGGCCGGGTAGGTAGCTCCTACCCAATATTTTTTAGGTTTTAAATAATTGAAATTAAATTGTAAAAGTATACTAAATTATTAAAATTTTATATAAAAGTTAAAAAAAGAAGCTATTTTGCATCATAAATTAAAAGAAAAACAACCACAATAATAATAGCTATAATAATAATTGAATTCATTTAGAAATTCTCGCTCCTACTCTGATCTTAGGAGTAAAAAGCTTTGCACCGGGCGGACGAATGACGTCATTGTTTACGTCAACTTATAAGGGAGCGGGCTAGTCTGTCCTACCTATAATAATCGATAAAAATACATCAATAATATATATGAAACTTTACGTTCTCTTCCCGTAAATAATTTACGAATGTGTTGGCTTGGTACGCAGGTTTGTGTTGAAATTTTTGTATAAAATGTGTCTGATTGTTCTGATATTGAATATTAATTTTATATAACTTTATTTAAGTGGTATTTAGCATTAAATACATAAAATTAAGTGAAATAATGCATAATGGAGTAAGTGTAGATTTTATATTAAAGAAAAACGCTTTAAAAACTTATCTATAAAACGACAGCTCTATTTTGAAAAAATGATAGGCCTAAGAAATTACTCAATTGGAATGTGATTTAAAATTAAGTATTTGGTAAATATAATGTAAACAAGCTTTTCATACAAATAAATAGGTACGTATTATAATTATTAAAATACGTTTTAAAGTTTGGTAAAATCTATACTATATATATATATATATATATTATAATATATAATATTATATATATTATATATATCTATATATATATTATATATATAATATATATATATATTATATATATATATATATATATATAAATATATAGGCCATATATATATATATATATATATATATATTATATATATTAATGTCTATATAGTCGCATATATATATATATTATTTATAATATATTATATTATATATATATATATATATATAATATATTATATATATATATATATTTATTATTTTATATTTTATATTTATATATATAATTATATATATATACATAATTTAATATATATATATATATATATATACTATATAATATTATATATATATTACTATATATATAATATATATAGATATATATATATATTATCATATATATATATATATATATAACTCTGCCTACCCAAGTGTATTCTTCCAGGTACGCCACTGATATATATATATATATTTATGAATAATTCATAACTATAATATATATATATATATATATATATATATATATATATATATATTATATAATATATATATATGTAATATTATATATATATATATATATATAATATATATATAAATATAAATATAAATATAAAATATAAAAATAAATATAATGTATATATATATATATATATATATAACTAGTATATATATAATCTATATTATAATATATTATTATATATATTATTATATATATATATTATATATATATATATATTATAGTATATTGTTATTATCATGATCTACAATAATTTCATTGTGAAATATACATGGATCAAAAAAATTTTAAATAAAAAAGGTAAATTATTTTAATAATCAACTTTTTTAACGAATGTTATGTTGTGGCAAGCGCCTGAGACATGAGCGACATCTCGGAATATTTTCTGAAGTGCAAATCTTCCCGAGAAAAAGAGAAACAGTGTTTTACCTGCAAGTTGATCTATGTAAGGTTTAGGTCGAAATTTACTGGCATCGTCGAAATCAATATAGTTAGGCTTTAGTTTTACTGCATTCTTCGATCCATATAGGTTAGGTTACGGTTACTGCCCTCTAAAGTTCAGGTTATGATTATGTTTTGTTATGTATCCTATATACTCTTAAATGCAAAACAAAACCCCAATTTACGGACGTATTTTACCCAAAAACATTATTTTTTACCTTACCTTGAATTCTTTCACTCGGTAGCACTAAAAGTCGTTTTCTTTCTCATGCAAAATCAATGTTTTGGCTAACTTTATCAATTAATTTTTAATAGTTTCATATTTCGAATCTTTCTTGTTCACATCTTAATTAATTATTAGTATCATATACCACTAATATATAAAAAAGAAGTAAAAAAAAAACATTTCCTGCACATGAACCGGATAAGGTCCTATATATATTATATATATAATATATTATATATATATATATATATAATATATATATATATATATATATATATATATATATATATATACTATATAATATCTGAGTACTCTAATTTTA
>JABUQX010040459.1:0-13881 GCA_015478945.1 Trachelipus rathkii
TATGTTCGACGAGCTAGAATAGATTGAGGAGACGGTTTGGAAAAAAGAAAGACGATTGGCAAAAGCTTTCAAGATAAGCCTAGACTGAATCTATACTTATCAAGGAGAGAATATTGTGCGGTGCTGGAATTAGCCATCATATGGATTGCTTTCGCCTATGCATAGGCGCGCGAAGAAGAGATAGCAAGCCTCTCTTCTGATGCACCCGACTTCTTAAGATTGTATAGAAAGGGAGAGGGAGTTCTACTAGGAAGATCTCAAAAAAAAAAAAACAAATCAGCCTACAACTTAAAATGTTTAAGAAACGAGAGAGGTTGTTGTTGGTTTTAATTAAGAGTTATTAAAATATGTGCGGGAGGATAAATATATCAAGTACTTATTAAATGGAAGAAACTGAGTTATTGAGCTATTGAAAACAACCATGTTTTTATTAACCCTTCTTGAGGTACGTGAAAGATCAAAGATTAGCAACTCCAAAGTCACCTTAATAGCATCACACATTTGCTGTTCAGTGGGTCGTTTTCCAAATTGGAAAGAGTAATAAGAGTGGATAGAAGATAAGAAGCAACAGATAAAACATTAATCCAAAATAGTAAAAAGAGTTGCGGATAGAACAAAATTTTGAGTAACACAACTAATGACAGATTTAATGGATAAATGTTTGTTTTCTACAACAGTAGTAGTAGTAGTAGTAGTAGTAGTAGTAGTAGTAGTAGTAGTAGTAGTAGTAGTATGTAGTAGTAGTAGTAGTAGTAGTAGTAGTAGTAGTAGTAAGATAGATACAGAAGGAGGGAAGCATAGAAGTTTTGTGACAGACTTTATCTAAAGGTCTTCAATATGTTTAGCATCATGGAAAGATTCACTGAAATGCGAAAGAGCAAAGGACCAAGAGTCAGATGGGAGGGAATGACCGCCAGTCGAGCTTTCTTTACAAAAGCCATACTATCAATCAGAGATAAGATTAGAATATTTAAGATGTTTCTATATCTTCCAGTTAAGAGTAGGTTCGAAAATTTTAGAGTGAAAAGTTGTTAAGCGATAGGACGGTAGTTGGATGGTTGACTGGGATCCCCTTTCTTAAGTATAGGCTGAATGAGTGCAGCCTTCCAGCAGGAGAGAAAGATATAAGTTGATAGGAAGAGGCGAAACAGTTTGCCATGAAATGATGAAAGGGTGCAAACTCGGAAGCACAAATTTTGAGGATCATAGGAGCGATACCTTCAGGAGCATCCGCCTTCTTAATGTTAAGCTCAGATAGAATAGAGACAACATTTTGATGAGTTAGAGAGGGGCAGGGGGGAGGAATAGCTCTGGAATCACCCAAAGAAGAATTACAGGCAAAAGCTTGAGTAAATCGGCTACAGCAAAAATTAAGACAACAATATTACCATCAGAGATACAAGGGGATGGAGACAGGGAGAAAAAAAGTTAGAGTTATCATTTTAAAATGACAAAATGGCAGAAGGAATGTGAGTTAGAAGAATCAGAATGATTGTTGCATTTTATAAGAAGAAAGGTTTTTAATGTCTAGAAGAATTGATTTTGTTATTCCAGGATGAAATGCAAGAATCATGAATTTCTGAATTTGAAGTCGAGGGTAATTTCTAATGGTATAGCGTACCTGCGGCGAATTGCATGAGAACAAGCAAAGTTAATTCAAGTATTATCAATTTTAGTTCAAGGGAAAGAGAATGGAATGTTTGCTGCCATATATATATATATATATATATATATATATATATATTAGTAAATAATACTTATAGTATTATATATTATATATATATATATATATTATATATATTATATATATATATATATATATAATATATATAATATATATATATATATATATATATATATATATATAATTGAAAATAATCCTTAATATATTTATGAAGAAAAGTGCAAAAATATCCTTGTTTTAAAATTACATTATTGTTTTATGAGAGTTTAATTGCATATTTTCTTGCTCAAACATAAGACCATTTAATATAAGTGATCTGTAACTACTATTTGTAAACCAAAAAAATTAATTATCTCCATTTAAAGTTATCAAAAAAGAACAGCAAAAACACAGTTTTTATGTTTATTTTTTAAAAAAAAAACGCATTGTTTCGTTAGTTTTGAAAAACCAAGGTTTTTTTATGCACACCACATACACCAAAGACTTTTATAATACACATACCCACACACACACACACAATATATATATATATAATATATATATATATATATATATATATATTATATATATATATATATATATATTATATATATATATAAATATATATATATATATATATATTAATATGATACATATATTATAGTATATATATATGTATAAATAGTTCGAGAGGCGCGCGTTTGGAAAAATAAAATATAATTAAAAGTAAAAATTGTCCAATTAAAAATAGAAGTGCAATGGAAAGAGGGTGACATTTCATTTTCTTCAGGTAGAAAATTTGCACCCGTTTAAGGAACATTTCAACACAAAAGGTGTTAAAATTTAAAGAAAACATAATACAGCCATAAAATATGGAAAGAAAATATAATAATAATAATAATAATAATAATAATAATAATAATAATAATAATAATAATAATAATAATAATAATAATAATAATAATAATAATAATAATAATAATAATAATAATAATAATAATAATAAACATTTAATAGATTATTATTAATAATAATAATAATAATAATAATAATAATAATAATAATAATAATAATAATAATAATAATAATAATTTTATATTTATTTTCACTATAAAAGTTTATATGATGTAAAAAAGGTGTTAATAAAAAATAAAATAAGAAAAAAGGAACTATTTGTTTCGCGTAACTAAAGAGCTCTCTACGAATTCCATTTGCCAATCAAATTTCGTAATTGAGGTAGTTACGAAATTTTTATTTTATTTTTTTCTTTAAATTACATAGCAAAGATGTTTAGTTGCCATTTTTATTACGTCTTACAGGTGGAGTTGCCATGGGCCGAAGAGGTATACACTTTGCTCCGTCCTCCCGGAACTCCCCACGATGTAACTCGCCCTACTTCTGTAATTTTCCGCGGCATGTTTTACGAGTTTAAAGGAAAGTAATCGAATTAAATACAATAGCGCCAATTTTTTTTTTATAGTTACATATATAAATGAATGATAATAATTAATAAATAGAGAAAGATATATATATATATATAATATATATATATATATATATATATAATAGATAATATATATATATATGTTTATATTTATATATAATATTATTATAGTATATAATATATATATAATATATAGATATATATATATATATATATATATATATAATATATAAATATACAGAGGCAGGATAGATAGATAGATAGATAGATAGATTAGATAGATAAGATAGATAGATATAGATAGATAGATAGATAGATAGATAGATAGATAGATAGATAGATAGATAGATAGATAGACAGACAGACAGACAGACAGATAGATAGATAGATAAAATTTATTTCTTTCATCTTTAAAATAATTTTCGTTTCCCCTGCTACCTTATTTTCATCTTCACAGTTCCTTCTTCCATCCACTCCACCTCATTGTCCATTTTACTACATCACTTATAAGAAATGATTTCCCTAGGGTAAAATGAAAGAAAAAAATTGAGAAATAAAAAGGAAAAAAGTTTCCATCTTAAAAAAATATAAAAAAAAGTGTTTTCATCTCCTTTCCCTTTCTTTTATACTTAGATAAACGATCAATAAGATTTATACCTTTTAAAATTGAAAGAAATATATATTCAAGGCCTAAAGTTTATACAATTTTTATCCTTTTGTAAGATAATATATTCTTACTCCGTGTTTTTTATTTCTTATTAAGTTATTATATTATTTCTTTTGAACATTTCTTTAGCATATCTTTTTAAGCATTTTTATCATATCTTTTTAAGCATTTTCTTTTTTGGCTTCTAAGTAGAACACACCGCGTCTTTCTAGAGATCGTTCATTTCAGCCTATCGTCCGCCAATATTTGTTTTCGGAAAAAAAGTTTTTCTTATATAAGACGTAAATTGTTGAAGTAATTTGGTGAAGCTACATTTTATATCTATTTACGTTCCTTATTGAAGTTGAGTAATAATTTTTTTAGTGCTAAACTTTTGTCATACGTTTAGATAAATATTTTGTTTATACTCATATATATATATATATATATATATATATATACTATATATATATATATAGTATATATATTATATATATATATATATATATATATATATATATATATATATATATATAATATAATATATATATATATATATATATATATATATATATATATATATTATATATATTATATCTAATATATATATATATATATAATATATATATTATATATAATATATTATATAATATATATATATATATTATATATATATATTTTTTTATTTTTCATACCCGTGCTGTCAATTGCAAAAATAGCTTTACGATTAAAAATATTTAAATAATTTTTTAATTCAAAAATGCTCAAGCAATTCTCTCATTTTCGAAATTTTCAAATCCACGTGTTCAAAGTACATTAAAATAGCATGAGACGCCCGAAAGCCAAAGTTCTATTTTCAATATTTTGTTTTTTTTAGTTTTCTAACCCAATTTTCATTAGATTTTTTTCATTTATATACCGTTTTGCTCGTTATCTAAAAACACATTCATTAAACTTAGTCATTAATAAATCAAACGAACTTTAAACGAATATTAAGAAATTACCAACAATCATTTTTTTAAAGGCTGAAAGAATGAATTTATTTATAGGCTCAAAGAATGGAGTTTCCCAAACTGGTTCCTTTCTTTTTCAGACAACAAACTATTTATTAAATATTTATATAAGATGCATTTAAAAGTCAAAATCCGATAAAAAAAAAAAATAATAATTTACTTGAATAACAAAAGTACATTCTAAAACTGTTTTAAAAAATGATTTTTGAAAAATGCATTACAATAACAAAATTCAGATTTGAAGACACGTGGAAACGAAGAATTTTGGGAAGTTTCGTTCATTTTATTCATTAATTTATTTTATCATATTTAACACGTAATTAACCTTAACTGTAGTCACATGTTAATATTCCAAATTTTTTTTATTACCTATTTTAATGATTTTAAACCAAAAACCTTATTAAATATAAAACATTGAAAACATGATATTGGCGTTTCTTTGTGGAATTTCGCTCAGTCTCCATAAGCATCTTTCATTCGACATCGTTTTAAAATTGGAGTTGGCTTTTGAGAATAGCGGTGGCAAGTTGTTTAAGTGTGGAAAATTTAATTCTGAAAATAAGTGATAACAAAATATACACAATTGTTTTTTTTTTTGCGGTGGTTGTGAAATTATTTACAAATAATTTAAGATTTGCGTACCTTTTTTTTATATACCGTTTGATTCTTGGTAAGTTAGAACTTTATTTGAGCATGATTTATTAATCTTGAGCTTGTGTGTGTGTGTGCGCACGTGTTGGAAGATAACGAGACCTAATCTCCTTTCTAGAAAAGCATGAATGATAATAAATAGCTTAATCATTATAATGATTGTGATCACCATAATAATAGTTGTAATAATAATAACTATATAAATAATTATAGTAGTAATAAAAATATTTTTATTAAAAATAATAATTTTATAATAGTAGTAAGAATTATGAAAATAATTTCTATAATGGTTATAATGGCGATAATAATTATAATACCGATAATTTTAATCATAATAATTTTAGAATAAATTTAAACTTAACTAATAATAAAATTGAATAATAATAATAATAATAATAATATAATAATATAATCATAATAAAATATAATAATAATAATAATAATAATAATAATAATAAATAATAATAATAATAATAATAATAATAATAATAATAATAATAATAATAATAATAATAATAATAATAATAATAATAATAATAATAATAATAATAATAATAATTTTATAATAGTAATAAGAATTATAAAATTAATTTTACTAAAAATTATAATAACAATAATAATTACAATAACAAAAATTTTAATCACAATAATTATAAAAATAATTTTTTTTAATAATTATAATAATATTAATAATTATATATATGTAATTATAATAATGATGATTGTAATAATAATAATTATAATAATAATAAAAATATTAAAAAAAAAAAATTAATAATAATTTTTATATTGATTTTTATAACTAATTAAAATTCTAATAATAATAATAAATATCTTATTAATTTTAATGATTTTAATCATCATAATAATAGTTGTAACAATAATATTAATCATATTAAAATTAAGATTTATAAAACTATGAACCATAATACTTTTACTAAATACTTCTAATAATAACAATAAATATTTTAATAATTATAATGATTATAATAATTATAATAAAAGTTTTAATAATAATATTGATATTTATAATAATAAAAATTATAATAATAATAATTATTATAATGATAATAATTTTTTTTATTAAAATAATAACACTAACAACAATAATAACATATTATAATTGTTATGATCATAATTGTTATAATAATTTTTTTTAATTTTTTTTGAAGCATCGTACGTTTGGCAAAATCAATTTCCCTCTCGCATTTTTAAACTTAACATAATTAATGTAAATTTTGGCCATTTAACAAGAGGTCATATAATTTTTAAATATCGGATAAAATTTAATCGTATTTTATACTGCATGGCGGACCTGATTAACTGCATGGTATATATGATCCTATAAGCTGCCCTGTAAATTTTTTTGTGCTCATTTTTATATTAGTTTTCATTTTTAAACTGCATGGTAGACCTGACCTTAATTTTATTGTATATTTATTTTAAGCTGCCCTGTAGAATTTTTGTGCTCATTTTTATATTAGTTTTCATTTTAAACTGCATGGTAGATCTGGCCCTAAGTGTATTGCATTTTTTTAAGCTGCACTGTATTTTAGAGTAAACTTTATCATATATCTTTTTTTTTTTTTCACCCACATTTTTAAACATTCATTTTCTTTTGGAGATTTTAAAATATATATATTTAATTTCTTTTGATTTTTTTTCATGAGGAATAGGAGATTTCATGTTATAAATATTTATATAATTTTTCCATGCCACGTCCAAACTCCTTTTAATTATATGTTATTTTTCTTCTTACTCCTCAGGCGTGGTAGATGGTGGTATAATCCCTATCCGCGTTAATATACTGTTGCAAATCATTTGGCCTTTAATTTATAATACCTACAAAGAGGTTATAAAACTGGCGACATTTCCGGTAACCTGAAGAAGAAAATTACCTTTCTGGGGATTTACCACCGCGCCAAGAATTGAATCGGCAGAAGAGCGATAGGTGAAGGTCGCATTTACGGTACGTGAAATATTCTTTATTCTTAACTTGCACTTGCACATTCATTTTCTATTTAACCGGAGAATACGGTAGGCTTCTCCAAACCTACAGCCACAAAATTACGGCAATCCAACTTTAAAAACGATTGCCCTGTTCTCCATTAATTAAAAAGACCATCACAAGATATTAAGTGATGCCAGTCTTAACTCCTCCGTCCGGAGATATTTTATGTAACGAAGAAAACGTCACCAAATCATAAAATGCAATTAAGGCATTTTCAGAAGACTGAGTTTAGTCCTCATCAGTCTCCTTCCTTCGAGCCAAACCGTACCGCTCAAACCTCATATTACAATAGGAGAAGAGCTCTAACTTACTCTTCTCATTCTTATGGAAAATTTCCATACAATCAGGGTCCACCTGACGACTTCAATTTTTACGATTGGAACTCCAATTACCAAAATAAACGAAGAGCCAAGACAATCTTCACTCATTTTTCCAATCATGATGATTCCTCCCGAGAGTGGAGAATTTCCCAACCATTAAATAGTTATTGCACCGGTGATCGCCCGAGAGCTCACCAGCAATATCTTCACCAGGCTCACCGACAAGGTCAAGCCCCAAACTACCACAACTATGGAGGAAAACGAAGAGCACCTGACGCTCTCATGCCTCCCCAATTGAGAAATTTTGAGAACTCCTTTGACAATTCGGAAGTCACAGGATCCTTTTTAGAAAAGAGTGACCAGAGCAAGTCCAATTCTGACTCCCTCCAACGAACCAGTGATTTCCCTAGTGTTTCTCAACTAATGTTCTCTCCTCCACCTCCTTCCTCCTTTAATAATTGCAGTAAAATTTGTGACGACTCATCCTCCGAGTCTAGTGAAAGAGCAGAATTAATTAATTTTGAAAAATATAGTGAAAATTTAAGATTAAAGCCTAGTGTTAAATTAGATATCATAAAAATAAATAAGCAAATTATTAAATTTTTTAAATTAGGCAATTTCAATAAAAGTGTACACACCATAAGAGATGATAAGAATTCTCAAAAACACACTACGTTAGGTACACTGAATATAAAGGATAGGGTTCCGGATACTGTGAAAGCATGGATCGAGGGTCCTAGTCACTTTAGCAGTATCCGAGGTTGTGCCAATGGCACTAACTTATTTAGCTTGCAAAACACATTTAGCATTGATACACAGGTAAATGGGCAACAAACCCATGTTTGGAATTCTGATATTGTAAATAAATGTGAAAACGGTGATGGCACCCACATTTATCCTTCCAAAACTTTTGATAGTTGGGCTAATGATCGATTAGCCCAACACGAAAATGTTAAAAAAATTATTGGGGGAAATGATATAATTAATTTTAGGGAAAAACAGAGGGTTAACACTAATCCTAACACCTGTTCTGATACAAAAAACATATTTAGATTAAATAATGTTTTTCCTACACCATCTCTCTCCCATTAGTAGATAGTATTCCCTACCTATGCTTACCATACTCCGCAAACCTATCACCTAACATTCTACCTACTCGCTAACCCTATACCTAACATCCTACCTACTCCTACCAATATACCTACTCCTATACCTAACATCCTACCTACTCCTACCAATATACCTAATCCTATACCTAACATCCTACCTACTCCTAACCTTATACCTAACATCCTACCTACTCCTAACCCTATACCTAACATCCTACCTACTCCTAACCCTATACCTAACATCCTACCTACTCCTAACCTTATACCTAACATCCTACCTACTCCTACCACTAGTCCTAACACTATGTTTACCACTATACCTACTCCTACCACTATGCCTAACGCTATGTTCGCTACCATACCTACTCCTAACACTATGCCTAACTCTATGCTTACTACTGTAACTACGCCTAACAACTTCCAAAATGCTATACCTACGCCTAACAGCTTCCAAAATGCTTTACCTACGCCTAACAGCTTTCAAAATGCTATAACCTAACGCCTAACAGCTCCAAATGTTATACTATGACTAACAGCTTCCAAAATGTGCTTTACCTTACGCCTAACAGTTCCAAAAATGCTTTACCTACGCTAACAGCTTCAAAATGCTTTAGCCTACGCCTAACAATTACCAAATTACTATACCTAACCATTTTGAAAATACTATGCTAATCATATTCCACTATGCCTAACCATCCCAAAGACTATGCCTAACCCCCAACCTATTGCCTATCATTAGAAGTTATACACCTAATCTCTAACACTCCTTACGCCTACTGCTGCCTCTTAAACCTTTTGATTCCTATTCATTATACCTAAGGAACTATGCACCCGGTTGCAGCGATACAATATTCCGATTCTTGCTTACTGCAAGATCTACTTACTTTTCGATCCTATACTGTATCTACTACACACTCTACTTCGGTGACAGACAGCATGAATTTTTCTAACCCTATGGATCCTTTAACAACCTCTCTTGCTACAATGCATGAAAGAACTAATCCAAATGATACGATTAATTTACTAACAGCATCCGCTAAACCAGTGTCAAATAGCGCACTCCTTACGAACTTGATGCAAAAACCGGCATCCGCGATTATAACGAACGATGATAAAATTACTCCAAATTATAACATGCCCCCAACTCCGGTAACGAACTTAAACTCTGTCCATGAGATACCATTCCTCCTTACTCCTCCTCCTCCTCCTCCTCCTCCTCCTCCTCCTCCTCCTCCTCCTACCCCTCCTCCTCCTCCTCCTCCTCCTCCTCCTCCTACTACTACTACTACTGCTACCACTATTACTAGTCCTTCCTATCAAAGTTCTCAACCTCTACTAATTCCATCTCAAGATATTACTTTATCTTCCGCTTTTACTAATGATAGCCAAATCCTATTAAATAATGCCCACAAAGCAAATCCGCTAATAGGACCCGCGTATATTTTAAAAGCGAATATAAATTACAAAAACTATATATTAGAAGACAGAGAACTGATTTTAGATAGCGGTAGTAACAGTAGCCTCTGCCGGTACTCTTTCATTTGCGAAATGGAAGAGACATTTAACATAAACATACCATTAAAACCCACAGAAATTACACTACGTTCTATCACGGGTTCAGAATTTTACCAAATGGGTACAATTATTTTTGACTTAACTTTACATGGGGAAAACATACCAGTTAACTTTATAGTCATATGTGACAATCTTTGTGGTTTTAGTACACCTTTCTTACTAGGTACAAATTTCCTAAATAACCCAAGAATAAACTTACAAACAAAACAAAATACAATTGAAGTAACAACAAATAACCTTACTATCCCCATACCACTTACCCACCAATACCCTACCAAAAAGAAATCCCCCAGCATACATGCTAAACATACAGAAGTAAACCATACAGAGACTAAGCCCCTCTACTCCGACGACATTTCTACTCCTAACAATCTTTTAATTGATACTGACGTTTCCTATAATTTATCTACTTTAGAAGACACAGAAATAGCTCCTTATTCTAAATACACTCTTTCTGTTAAAGCTTCTTCCCCCGCTCATACTTCTCCTCCTGACAATTTTATTCTGTCCACAGAGAACACTTATATCAGCAACTTTCTTTTTGCTGGTAGTGTACTGAGTTCGGCCTCCGACGGCCAAGTTCTCCTGGACATAATAAATATGAGCGCTTCTTCCCAATTCCTTCCTCAAAACACCGTCCTAACCAGGGCTAATCCTATTATAGTTCTTGACGAACCCCTCCAAACGTCCAATGTAAATTTGGCAACTTCTTCCAAAGGTTTAACTCCAACTCAGCTTAGAAATACTTTCAAAAAACTCGTCCAGGAATCTTTCAAAAATAATGAAGATTGCTGTACCACATTACAAGATCCAGATCAGTTAGAAAAGTTAATTGATCTGTTGATGACTTACAGAGATGTAATAGCCTTAGAAGATGATGAAGTCCCCATTTGTCCGTTAACTAAATTTTCCATACAACTTAAAGAAAACGCTCCAAAGGTACTGTACCGACCACAGTACCACCTCCCCCATAAATACTTGACCCAGATAGACGATTGGGTCAAGTCCGCCCAACAAAAAGGGTACATCCGTCCAATCAGTAGTCCCCATTCGAGCCCTCTGCTCGTCATTCCGAAGAAAAACTCCTCAACTCCAAGAATTGTGGCCGATTACAGGCACATTAACGCACATACGGTGTTAGACCGCTTCCCCCTGCCTTGTATTGCTGACATCCTCTCTACGCTGGAAAAATCCAAAATTTTCAGCAATCTCGATCTTCTCGACGCTTTGGTTTGTCCAATGCACCCCCAGTGTTCGCAAGGACAATGGAAATGGTTTTGTCTCACCTCCTAGGTGACGCATGCAGAGTCTTCTTGGACGATGTCTTAATACTTGGGGAAACATTAAAAGAACATTTCGGTAACTTAGAAAAGGTTTTCCAATCTTTTAGAAAGAATAAGATGAAGATCAAACTTGCTAAATGTAAGTTTCTCCGAAACAGCCTCCTTTTTCTGGGTTTTAAAATTTCCCAAGACGGAATCTCACCTGACCCCATAAAACTCCAGACTCTTACTACATTCAAACCTCCTACTAACGTAGCAGAAACCAGATCTTTGCTTGGTTTCCTGAACTACTTTAATCACTTGATCGACTCCTACTCCGTCCTTGCCAAACCTATAACAAAATTACTACAAAAGAATGCAACATTTTTCTGGGGACCGGAGCAACAAAGAGCTTTTCTTATCTTAAAAGATAAGTTGTTACTCCAACCCCAATTAAGATTCCCTGATTACTCCAAGGAATTTTATATCAACACCGATGCCTCTAACCTAGGGCTCGGTGCTGTCCTATACCAATTAGACGAGAATGGCAAAGAAAAGCCATTATCCTTCATCTCCAGAGCACTAAACAAATCCGAAGCTAACTATAAAACTATCGAACAAGAAGCATTGGCCATAGTCTTTGCGTTGCAAAAATTTAAGAATACGGTATTCGGTTATCCGCTTACAATTATCACGGATAACCAACCGTTGATTCACCTCATACGTCATAAACAACTTACAGGACGTTTAGAAAGATGGAATTTATTCATAGCGCATTTTAATCCAACAATTATTTACAAACAAGGCAAACTAAATATTATTCCTGACTATTTAAGTAGAAATCCTCCTCCTCCTTGCTCTTATTCTTTTGCACAAAATACCGTACTCCTTACTGGAACTATCCCTTTGACTAAAGAAAATATTGTAAATGAACAAAAGACATGTAAACGCCTTAAAACCCTCTATGAATATGCAAAACCCATCATTTCTCATAACAAACCTCTTTCCGAACAAGACACTCTTGCTGACACTTACCCCCATGTTTTAATCGATGACATTTTGCATTATGCAACACAGTCTGGACGTTTCCTTATCCAAGTACCAGACACATTAATCCACTCCGTCATCGAACACTCCCATGCCTCCTTAGCAGCGGGACACTGCGGAACGCAGAGAACCGAATTTAGAATTCGAGAACGTTACATTTTCCCCAAATTACATACACTTACAAATGATTATTGTACTACATGTCCTTCCTGCCAAAACATTAAAGGTAATACTCCCAAAAACGCCCCCATAAAAGCATACCCCCTCCCCTATGAACCTTTTTCCAGAGTCCACTTAGACATTTTAGGACCTTTACCACAATGCAAAATTACACAATGTAAATATATCCTTTGCATGAAAGACTCTCTTACTAGGTATGTTGAACTTGTCCCCCTAAAACAACATACTACCAAAGACATTGCACAGGCTATCCTAGAGAGGATAATCTGTCGCCATTCTACTCCAGAAGTAATTATTTCCGATCGGGCACCGGAGCTAACCTCCCAACTTTTTAAAGAGATATGTGCCCAATGGCGAATAAAGGCAGTTAACATAGTTGTGCGACACGCCCAGAGTAATGCATTGGTTGAAAAAGAAAATCATAAGATAAGCAATTATCTACGACACTATGTCAACACCAATCACAATGACTGGGGTCAATACATTCCATTCACACAAACTGCCATAAATTCAACCTACCATTCCGCCATCGGTACCTCCCCACACTTCCTCCTTTACACTTACAATAAACGACTTCCTTGGGACCTTCCAAACTATTCCTCCCCTTTTACTTCTACACAACCACCCCGTAAGTACATAAATGATTATGTTGATGAAATAGCCGAGCGAGCCCACTTAATTAGAGACCAAGCTCGTGAACATTTACAAGCAGAAACTGAAAAACAAATCCTAAAACAACTACCAAAATCTTGTACTATCCAAATGAAAATAGGCGATTTAGTTCACATCTTGAACGTCCTAAAGCCTAAACAAACCCCCAAACTTGCCCAAAAATGGACAGGTCCTTATAGAATCCTACAGTTTGTTCCTTATAACAAACTGTTACTCCAATGTTTAAATTCCTCAAAATCTTTTATTGTCCACAGGGATAACGTAAAAATATCTAAAGTTACAAATAAT
>JABUQX010040460.1:0-22500 GCA_015478945.1 Trachelipus rathkii
CCACCACTATGTGGAGAGAATAGAGAAGAAAGGACAGGTATGGTATCGCTTATAGAGTATAAGTAGATGAGAAGAGAAGAGAGAGAAGAGAGAAGAGAGCTAAGCAGATAGGAAGCACCTAGTAGACGAAACAAACCAACAACGAAGATGGCAGAGACCAGTTTAAGAGAGATTAAATTCCGAAAAATCTAGTACACTCAGTTATAATTGTAGATAGAAAATCTCAAGAGAATTTGTAAAACTTAAAAACACATTCTTGTAGACAAAGCACTAAACAAACAATTTATTAAGCAGCGCAAGATCCTCGCACAAGCACTATATTTCTCACGGAAGGCCTTCACAAAGTTCAAAAGACTTTTCTGAGTTTTTACATTTGATTGAAAGAATAAAAATGGTGTCAACGTCCTATTAGAATAGGGAACATCGCATATCCATGATAACCACCTAAATACAAGAAGATACTGGTTAGTGTATAGGTTCTTAGTTATTTTGAAGGGGGTCGGTGGCGGCTGTCGGGTGTAAAAGTGTTGAACGGCTAGAGATAGGAGAGCGAGAATTGGCAAAAAAAAAAATTATTACTCTAAATCTACAAAATTATTTAAATTATAAAGTTTTTGTTGCTCCTAAAACATTCTACAATGTCTTCATATGTTGATATGCCATAGGCCTACTTCAGTAACTAGCGTGTGGGACTGTCTAGAGTATATCATATTACAACATTTTCTATTAATAGATCGATATAGATCTGATGGTTTGATGACGTCTCCAGATCCTAGACAGTAATTACCTGGAACCGAACTTCCTCCTAGTATGGACAATGGCCGTAAGAAGCAAACTTTTTATCATGTGTAATATCAGGATAAAAAATATTGTATTATACGAAAATTGTAAACACCAATAAACAATAATTTAGAAATAATAGTTCGGCTTAGTTCACAAATATGAGAGTAAAATATCCGGGTCAAATAAGCACACATTATATTTACAATTTACTCTGATTAGGATACAGCGAAATAGAATTTTGTTTTCTAATAAACCAGGAATTGAATCAGGAAATTATTGACTGCAGGGGCAAATTTTAAGATCATTTATTTTTATTTTATCATATTATAAGTTTCGCTAAAAGTAGAGCAAAAAAGAAATAAAATAATTCACAAGATATAAATAAAAATTACTCTTGAGAAAAAATTACATTTTCAGAACACTTACCTTTGATATTATGGTTTTAAGTAAGATGCAAAATAGGTTATTATGAATATTAAAAATTTTATCTCGTCTTAGATCTACATCGTAATTCTGTTGATGTACATTTGTTTTTTCGAGAATTAGACAGAAAATTTACAAAACCGATTAGGCTAGCTACTCACTCACTTTTTACTAAAAGAAGCAAGTTGAAAAGAGAGGAAGAGCAAACAGTTTATTAAGTAGTGCCATAATAAAATATTTCGTTCGAATGGAAATCAATAGTGTTAGTTTAATAACTACGGGTCAGCTCCCTATTTGTTTCCTATCTCATAAAGAATCATGAAATTTCAGACAATTATCAATCAAGCTATGATATCTTTGCAGCAAACATTTTATCTAACAGAAAACTGCATAGCCTCTCATCCCTTCCACAATGATAAAAGAAACAAGAGAAATATAATAAATTATATTTATACATTGAGATACAATTAGATTTGTACGAGGGACCGATACTGTAATATTGTGGTCATAATCTATTTCTTTTATTATTAGCAATCTACAATGGAGATAACATCTATTCCTTAACTCATCGAAGAGGATATCACAAATCTATTGGCGACCGCACACACAATGAAGAGTTCACTCTTGCGTCATCCTCATGTACTGCCACTCACGACTCTAAGGACTTACCCGATTGTCCACAAATTCTTTAATTCAACTAACGAAAACGCAAAATGAATCAATTCTTGCCAGCCGAATATCTCAGATGAGGATCGAGTTATTAATAAACTGAGTATATGTCAATCATTAGTTAATTAGTCTATTCATAGTCTTCTCAAGTATATATTTAGTATTAGTATAATTATGATATATATTGAGTTATTCTCTTCAACTCATCTATAAAAATTCTTTTGGACGCTTATTTAAAAACCGTGTATTGTATATATACACTCACACGCATAAGCGTTTGAGCAATTTTCTTTAGATGTTCCTCCTTTTTATTCCTTCATGTACTGCTCAACCGTCACATTTACTAGTGTACTAATTCTTTTCATAAATATTTTACTTAGAGATTTTCATTCTGTTTTATTATTCAAATATTCACAAGGGCGTCGACGTCTCAAAACACCTGAGGTCTCGACTTAATGCTTTCTCATTCACGATATAGGATTAGGAGAAAGGATCGTGTATGTGGGTAACAAATATAGATATAGCTATTTGACTTACGTTAAGTAAGTAGTATGCAGATAATTTAGCCGAGAGAGGCGCAATTAGAATTGAAAAAGAACTAACGAGAATATTCTCATGTGAGTAAATAGAGTTTAGAGTAGAAAGTTTATGTTCTTATATATATATATATCATCATATCACCATTTCTCTTATGTAGTTGATGCCTATAAGAATTCTATAGTGACGGGCATTTTATAATGATTCACGAGATGCTCTGCTCAAAAGTAGTTGATATTATAGTATGATATATGTAAATATTTCTTTATATAGTTCACCTATCTCATTTTTCTTCCTAATGTAGTTGCAGAAATTCCTAGAGAGGCGGCATTTAATGTAGTTCACGAGATGCTTTATTCTAGTCATTAGATAGGTGATATTGTAAAGTTGTTCTTCACTCATTTTTCTTCCTAATGTAGTTGCAGAAATTTTACTATATAAGTGGCGCATATAAAATGTAAGTCCAAAAATTACTACGCTCAAGGAATTGATTAGAATATAATTAAAATATCATCATGGAAGAACTTCATTTTTTTTTTCCTTACATTTTGTAACGTCAGATGTTTTGCATTCGTTATCAATTTCTTTAATGACTGATTGAGGAGGAGCTTCTCTTACGCTTCAAAATTTAATGTTTTGGGTCTATTGGAAGGATACAATCCAAGTTAGGAGTAAACGGGCATTTGAGAAGTCGAAAGCTTCGACTCGATTTTCTATTACAATTGAACTATTCTATTTTTAATGTTTGAACATTGTTATCTGTTATTTTGCGAAAGCTTTTTATTAATCTCTGCATTTGTTATTTGTTGTTTTGATTTAGGTTGAGATTGATAGAATCTAGTAGATCGTTGGGCATTTTGTAGTATTGTTGGTATCTTTAAACTTCTGCCCTGTGTGTAAGATTATATGTAGGGGTATTGGTTGTAATAAGTGGTGTCTTTTCTACTGTTGAGTGTATTTGTTTTTGTCTTTGCTTCGAAGTTTAGTTGGCGTTGAATTTGCCTTAGGGTGAGTTGGAGTTCGTGGCTATTTTGTTATATTGAGTTTTTGCATCTGTTTTGAGATCATTTTCAGGCCTAGATAGGTCTTACTCACCGGGCTATATCTTTCTTCATTCACTTCTTCACATTTCTTTCCTATCATCTGTAGTGCAGCGTTCTAAATTTCTTCTAGAGTGCTGCTCACTTTCTTTATTATGCTTATTGTTCTTCTGATTATCAGTTATGTGTCAATTTCTTCAGCCGATATTAATCAATCTTCTTCTTCACTTTACCTCTCCATTCGCCATCGTCTTCTCTTAAACTCATTCTAAATGTTTATCAACCTCTCATAGTACAAGTGTATTTTCCATTATCACACTACAGGCTCTCCCTTTTGAGATCCAGATTCATCCTCTATTCTATTTCCCTTCCCTTTTTCAGTAAATATTCTGTTTTCTAACTTTTACTTTATTCAAAATTTCATTCGCAATGTTTTATTTCTTCTCTACAACCATTACAATCTGATTCTTTTCTCTTTCTTATCTATCTATCAACATTCACACATTCACGTTCTTTTTCTCTCTAGTAGTGTCAAGAATCTAATCTCTTTTCCTTCTATCTACTCTTAGCAAATAAACAAGATCTACTCCTTCTCCCACCTATAACACATATCATGCATCTATACTCTTTCTCTTTCACATCTACAGAACTAAACAATGTCTCACTCTCTCTCTCCCTAGCCTAGGAACGTTAGCTCCCTAATTCTCGCTCCTCTCTTAATATATCTAATATTCACAAACAATTCACAATATTATATCTTTCTCTCCTTCTTAGAAACGATCACAATCCTATATCTGTTTCCCCTTATCAGTAGCATTTATAACCGTTTTCTCACCTCCTCTGCCTCCCCATATCTCTTTAACAATTGCTCTCCATTCAAAACACAACTTAATAAACTAATCTGTCAAAAGCATTTAGATACCTGAAGTCAATTAAAAAATATGAACAACTCTTTCTCTCAAAGAGAAATTTAAATAAGTAGGTCTCAGATTATTATAACATATAAACAGCTACCAATCATAACTACTAACTATACATAACTTAATTCATCATATTACTAACTATATATATATATAAACTATCAGATTAATTACATATATAAATTAATATCTACTTAATTAATTAATAAACTACTACTACTACTATACACTACTACTATAGATCTCAAACTGGGCGAATACTACTTTTATCTCTTTAAAATAATCCTCCAGTCTTAAACATTTTCTTTTTTTTCTATTGTTCTCACTTTATAGGTTTAATACCCTTCTCATGTGTCAAAATATATTCAGATTAATGAGTCATTCCTCAATATTCTTATCACTCTTTACCTCTTATTTTAATTTTTTATTTTCCACAAAATAGAGAGTGCATTATATTAATTTTAGCTTAATATAACAAATATAGTATTCGTAAAATGTTAAAATGCTATCTCTAGAATTTATCTTTTTAATTATTAACTCACTCTGTTCCAAGGAGATTAGAATTAAAATATTGATCTAGAGAATTTACTTGAGAGAGTCGAGATAGAATGATATTATGGTCTACTTTAGCTTAAAAGAAATTAGTGAGAAAACGAGAGAGAGAATTAGAAAAGAGAAAGAGAGAAAGTTATTTTATGAATTCCTAGCAAAGGAGATTAGGAACAGAGAACAGATTAGATGATATGTTATCTTAGAGAAACAATCGAGAGATTTTAGATTTAGACAGTCTTTGCACAGCTCTATAAATGCTTAAAGAGAGAATATAGAGAATCATAATTTCCATAGAGGTTGATAAAATGTGAAATTATAATAGAGAACTCTACAAAATGTGTGGAATGTTAACACACTCACAGATAGTACCCTATAACAGCCACGATGACACACATTATACTCCACGATAAAAAAAAGCAAATTACTAGATTATTAATAATACCTAGAGTACACATAATAAATAAATACTAATCAAAGAATTTTTAATTACCCTTTTACCGTTGTTTCTATCATAACTATTATTTATCTATACTAACTTTTACTACCATACTATATTCTTATATTCTTTCTATTTTATACAGAATATACTACTATCAAATTACTACTATATAATTCATACTATCTATACTAATAACTATCTATATATATCTATACTAATAATTACTATATCTTAAATACCTGATACTATCTACTATCTATTCAACTATATCAATTCTAACATCTTCAAACTATCATCTAATCTATTCTATCACTATATTAATTTTGTTTTTATATTGCTATTAATTGAGTTATTATTATTCTCTTTCTTATTATTATCATATTTGTATTAACTATATATATTTACTATAATCTACTTCTGTGGAAAAATTTGTTGGAAGGGATATATACTATCTATACTACTACATACTATCTATATCATCTATACTATCTATCTATCTATATCTACCTATCCTATATATCTACATCTATCTATCTATCTGATCACTATCTACATATCTAACACTCTATCTATTCTAGATACATATCACCATTCTATTAATCTATCTACACTACTAACATTCATATTCATATATCATCTATATTCATATATACTTACTTAAAATATATTTGCATTACCTCTTCTTCTGCTTTATCTTCTCCATCTACTTAGCGTCTAAGTAATAATACATCCTATACCAATTTTATCATATGATATTTATATTTCAAAATTATATAATATCATGTCTTACAAGTTTTTATTTTTTATTTTATTTTTTGGCGCAATTCCGTGTTCGTAATCAAATCTCTTATTTTTCAGTGCATCTTTCGGTTTTTTATTTATTTATATTAATTCAAAATCAGTACTAATAATTCTTCCGTCTTACTTCCTCTCTCACTCTATTTTCTCTCATACTCTACTCTCCCTCTCTCTCTTCTCTCCTCTTCACTCTACTCTCAAAATACTCATCACCTCTCCCTCCTCTATCAGTATCTCTCCCTCTCTACTATCTATAATATATTACTAATATATATATATATCTATATCCTAGCCCTTACTCTCTCTATATTATCTACCCTTTTCATATATATCTCTAATCTATCTCTTATCATCTTCTATATTATCCCTCTCTCAGCTCACTCCCTATCCTATATATATCTTATATATCTCTATATATATCACTTTCATACTAATATATATATTACTATTATATATAATTATATATATATATATTAACTATAGCTATATTATCATATATAATACTATATATATACTTGTATACTCCCCCTCGCTCTATCCTCTCTCTACGCGTCCTGCGCGCCCAGCTTTACTACTATCATATTTTAGAATATTCACTGTTAGCTGAGTATACGTAAGTTTATTAATAGTAAGAGTAAACTTTCAACAAAAGTAAATGTAACTAAGAATTTGCGTTCGTTTATGCCCGAAAATAGGCACTCTTCAAGCGTTACAAAATTTAAATCTTTAACAGATTCTTTCAAACTTTACCCTTATAAAATAGATATATTATCATAAGTATATGATATGCGGACGGAAAATGATTTGGTAGTCTTTTGAGTTGTGAGATTTGTGTAGGTTGTTCAGAGAAAAAAGTGTGTTTTTATTTTTTAGAATTAAATTAATTTAAAAAAATAAAATTGGGCTACATTCATTTAAAAAATAATGAAAAGTTTAGAAAATGTATCAAGGATCTTATGGGTGAGTCACTATTTATATTATAAGAGTTTACACTACAGTATAAGAGCTATTGAAAAGGAAATGATATATGGTGAACGTGTGTACTCGTGACAAAAAAATTGGAGAAAAGAAAATATATGAAAAAGATAGAGAGAATAGTATAAACCACCATAATATTATCAAGTCAACTTGAGGAGAGGGTAAGGTTAAATGCAAAAGAAAGATGAATTCCAGAAAGAAGTTTACCTAAATATTTAAAAATAAACACGAAAATAATTTTAGAAGAACGAGTTGCAAAACCAGAGAGTTATAGATTTATATTGAAAATAAGATTATGAGATAAACATTGACTCGTAGTGTATGAGATTGTCCTAAAATTATCATAAAAAATCATCCACATCCTTTCAAGGGGCAGAGGAGCAAACTACCTTCTAACTTGTGTACATACTCAATCTCGAAGACTCGAGTTTTGATTCACTGCCTACTGGGTGAGAGTATGAAGGGCGGTCGGTCACAATCATTCACCGGGAAACTAGAAAAGAAGTAGATATATATATAAGGTAGACGGCAATTCAGGGAAAAGAAACCCGAGGTGAACCCAAATGCTTCGCACTGGCGAATTATCACCAGCTGCGAGAGCCGTCGGCCGAAAAAGAGACCGTACGGTTCATCAGATAGCTAAAAGGTGAGGACAGAACAACTACACACAATCGCAAATCGCAGTATAACCAAGAATGAGTGTCATCTGAAGAGAGTGAGAAGAGAGAGGCTAATAATAAAAAATAATATATTAATATATCTAATAAAAGAGACCTCCCACTTATCGCGAGATTGATACTGCTTATAATAAAAAGTGGTTAGCAGTGACTGATAGAGCATTAGAAATGATCTTGCCTTGATGGATAAACTGTTTGAGAAGAATTATGGAAAAAATCTATGAAAGTAACTTGACTGACGACAGCAAATCAGATTTCCTCACCAGAAGAAGGGGGTAGTCAATTAATGGAAGGGAAGTGTTGTATATAAAATTTTGTTCAGTATAGATTAAGGGTGATCGAATATGGCGTGTAACAGTTGAGTTGTGCCAAAAAAGTCGGTTTTTTCGTATTTCTTTTATAATGTTATATAGTTACAATTATCTCCCTCACCCTTTTAAAAGGATACTATTATTTTGAACTGGAAAATCTATCTCCTTTAAAATCAGTAAAATAAGTTTCTCCTTCCATATACAAAACAACTAGTATTCATAAGACCCCTTTGCCATATTAGGTATTGCCAAACTCAACATAACATCTCTCACTTCCTATTATATAGACGAATGAAAAAACATCTGAATGGAAAATATACTATTACAATTGATGCGAATAGAATTACTAGTATTATAGTATCATAATATGATAGTATTAATAGTATTAATAGTTACTATTACTTCTTAAGTTCAAAACAACAACAGTTCAAAGAACATATCAGTAATAATAATCCACTCAATCACATTATCGTTAGTTGAACTACTAGTCTTTCAACGCAAATTCTGGAACCAGAAAGATTAATAAGCAGTGTACCGACCATAACCCTTAAATATTAGAAATTGATTGAGAATAGCATAAACAAAAATTTTTACCCTTCAAGTACAGATTCTATCGACAGAGCTTGAGAAGGGAATGTGAAATAAGCCTGGCCCGTATTACAAATTAATAGAATACAAAACCAATCTAGTGACTTCCATTCTCATATATTGCATGAAGTTCAACATGATTCCGATATGGTTGACGAATTTTTGACATAGTAAACCAAAAAGCATTTATACCAAGCAACAGTTCTAGCAAAAGTTAGAAAATCGACTCCCACAACTGATAAATCGCAATCTCGGCGCATATAAAATACAAAAACAAACGTCAAAATTTTCAATTCTATGATGTGATCGATATGATTATAATCATTTAAAAACTAGATTTCAAATTTGAAGATGAAATGATGAGATCCTTATGCTAGTCCCAAGCAATTCATTCAAAAACAGTAACAAAAAGCAAACTAATTTTTATACTAAACAATAGGCCAACCACTACCCTGAAAGGCACCAAACTAAACTTATTCTATAATCAAAATACATTAATACAATATTTTTTTCCACATTCCCCCAACATCTTAATACATTCATCTAATACAAAACAGTCAAAAATTTCCAAAACTCGGGAGGTTTATAGTATCCCATACAATATTCACCGATAGTATATAAAAGAAACTTAAAACTCTCAAAGCGGGCATAGCGTAAAGCGACGTAGATGTAACACAGAATCCATTTTCCAAACATATCCATAACAAATATTAAATAACTGAAAAACAGGAATTTATTACTGTCAACCAAAGATTTCCATAGATTACTTCAATTTTTAATTAATCAAATACCTTTTCCCTTATGAAATGAAAATCTTGAACAATATAAAATAAAAATATAAATATAAATAATATTTAAAAAAATCTATAAATAAAAGAAATAAATATAATATATAAAATATAAATATAATGATATATGATGGCAGCAGCAAGAAAAAAATACGGGGTGCGAGTTCTAAATATTACAGAGCCACTGCTAATGTTCACAGGCTTCACATTCAACTGGGAATAAACAAATAGAAATTTGATGACCCGAATAAGACAAACTGGTATTGGAGATTATCAAAGGCGAAAATTAATTAAAAAATAATATATATAAAATTTATATATATATATATATATAACATATATATATATAGAATTATAATTAATATAATATATAAATATATAATAAATACTATAAAATAATAAAATATTATATAAAATTAGATATATATATTTCTTAATCCAAACGCCACCAAACATAATTATAAGTTGTACCCCTGTAATATAATATATAATAATTATATATATATAATAATATATAAAAATCATATATATATAATATATATATAATAATATAATATAAATATATATAATATAATATATAATATGATACTAATATATAAAAATAAATATATATATATACTATAAATATATATCAATATATAATTATATATATAATTAGAATATATATATATATATGTATAATATAATATATATAAATATAATAATAATATATAAATAATATAAAATAAACGCAAAAATCTTTAGAGTTAAACAGCTCAAACTCTAAAATGTAAAGAAAACCATTAAAACCCCTTAAGAAGCTTAAACAGGTAAACAACATATAAAAAATTAAACAGTAGTTTAACGTTTCGAGACTAGTAACACGCTCCGTCCTCAGAAACTTAATGAAATAAAATCAACTTGAACAAAAGAAAAAAAAATTAAAATAGAAATATAAAAAGAAAGCAACATTAACAGATGCAAGAAACAAAAGATACTGTCACAAAAATATTGATGATAAAGTAGTTTAATTTTTCAGATATAATTTTGTATTAGATCAAAATTAAAGAACCCTTCGGAATGTTTAAAAATAGGATTGTTGAAGATAAAAAAAGATTCTTATAATTGATTAAGATTTTTAATCCTTTGTATAACAAATAAGTTGCTACTCTTCCCAATGTAAGATGTGTGTCATTCGTGATAGAGTCTTAAAAAGTTGCATGTTTGGTCAGATCCCTACGTTCTACCACCGTACCCCGTATTTGTTCAATCGGACTTCAGGTCTCAAACGTGTTCACCGGAATAGTGAATCATACAGAAACTCCACAAGATTTGTAAACCCCTCCTTCCCAGTCTTTCAAGAGTGTTCATATTACTATATTTGTTCTAGCATCTGCCGAAAACCTGCAACACCCACACAACCCACAAAATCTTCAGAAATATAATTACAGGCAACTTAAATAATTAATTAGCAAATCCTCTTATGATATTTGTATTGAATAATAAAAAATCACATATTTAATATATACATATACATCTCTCATTTTATAGATATATATATATATTATATATATATATATGTCTATGTAAATATAATATAAATATAATAAAATTAATAATATTATAAGAGTATAGAATATATAATACACTACTAAAAAGTTAATACGTTATGTGTATAAAAGAACCGGATATATACCTAGATAATAGTATATGTATATAGTAATTATATTATTATTATATAGTATAATATTATATGAATAAATAGTAACTCTAAAGATAGTTATACGTTAATTATATATGAAATAACACATAGAATAATGAATCTAAAAATAAACATAAGTTTAAAAATGCATCAATGAGTGATGTTAAAATTTATTAACGGTGTATGGGGTCATTATAATGGCAATTATCAAATGTGATGAAAATATATATTCATAAATTTTGCATTGAGAATATTTTTAATAGTAATTTATTGTCAAAGCAATACATTACTTATTACATATATTTCTTACAAGGCAATTTGGATGAGCTATAAAATCTATATAGGATATAATTATATTATAGAAGAATAATTAGATATAATAATAGAATAATATATATATAATATATAATAAAAGACATAAAAATTTAATATACATGAATAATAAAAATAAATACTCGTAATAATAAAACAATAAAGAAAATAAATATTTGATATAATATATTTAAATGTATTAATTAATAAGATATATATATAAAGATATTAATATATAATATATATATTATAAGTCTATTGTATATTATATATATAAGTATAATATATATAGTAATATAATAGGTTATATAAATATAATAATATAACGATATATATATATAACATAATAATTAATAATATAAATGTTTGGTATATAATATCATATATATAATATATATTAAAAATAAATATAGTATAGTATAATAATATATATAATATAATATAGTATATATAGTATAGTACATATAAGTATAAAGATATATATTATAATATATATATATATATATATAATATAAATATATATATAAATGTAGTATTATATATATATAATACTTATTATATATATTATATAGTAATATATATATATAGAAATCGTAGATATATATATAGATATATAGCTATATATTTACAGTATAATAAATGGCATCTCATATCGTTTGAGATAGAAGAGTAATAATATATATATATATATATATAATATATATAATAAGTAAATAAATAATATATAATATATAAATATGCATAATATATAGGTATATTAAATTATATTTAATAGAGATAGATATATATATATAATAATAAGATATAAATATAAATATAATAATATATATAATAAATTTTTATATATAGAGGAAATTTAATATAAAGTAATATAATATATATGAAATATATACATATTAATATACTAATATATATAAATAAAATCTAACATCACAAACCCTCTGAAAAATGTTCTGTACCGGGTGCTAGTGATAATAAATATATTATAAGATATATATATATATTATATATTATTAATATATATAAGTATATAATATAAATATATAATATATAATTGAATATAATAATATAATATAATATAAATAAAAATATAAAAAATTATATATATATAAATTATAGTAGATATAATAATATATATTATATAATATAAATATATAATAGATATATATATATAGTATATAAATATAATAAAATATATATAAAAATAATACTGATATTATATATAAATATATAAATATAAATATATATAATATATTATATAATAAAATATAATAATATATATAGTATAATTATTATATTATATATAAAAAATAATGCCATATAATAATATATTATAAATATATATATAAATATATATATATAGATATAATTAAATTATAATATCTTAATTAATGATAGTAATATATATATATTAATATATATAAAAATTTCATATAGTATATATAAATATAATATAATAAAAATAATAATAAATCAGATATAATAAATATAATATATAATATTTATCACAAACCCTCTGCAAATGTCTTGTACTGCTAGTGATATCAATATATAATTATAATATAATATAATAATAATATTAATTATATAAAATATATAGATATATATATATAAAATAAATCTTATATATAAAATATATATATAAGTATAATATTAGATGATATAAATTATCGAGAGATTTGTAGAACATATGGTTGGGAAAAAGATAAAGAATGTATAATAAATATATAATATCATAATAATATATAAAATATAGATATAATATAATAAAAAATTAAAGTTAATATTATTAATAACTCATATTAAATAATATATATATATAGTATATATAATATATAAAATATAATATATATATATAAAAATATATAAAATATATCATAAATATCTATATAATTATAATTAAATAATATATAATATATATATAAGATACAAAGATATATAAAATAATATATATATTATATATATATAATAAAATATATAATATATAGATAATAAAAATAATATATAAAATATAATATATATACAATAATATAAATAATATAATTATATTCCATATATATAACTGCTCAATTTAATAACGATCACGAACTAAACAAAAATAGATGTTACATTTATAAAAATTGATCGAATAATAGACCATAACGATCAGACGGAATTTATAGCAATATTAATATATATATATATATATAATAATATAATATATAAATAATATAAGTAATAATATATATAATAATACATAATATATAAAGAATATTAATATAGATAAAAATATATATATAAAAATATAATATATATAAAAAAAATAAATATAAATATAATATATAGATACCAGATGAGGGAAGTTCCAAGTCAGACCAAGAAAGGCGATCATCCTGATACCTGACGCATTAAAATGTGCAAGTAAATTTAGTTGGGATATTGATAATGGGAATGGATTCCAGACTCTATACGTGAAATAAATGTAAGATTGAGCATATCGGTGAGGTCTGGGGGGGTCAGAACATGTGATAAAAAAGGATGAGACTATGTTGAAAGTTGTGTTGCAGGAGACTTTCCTAATGGAGGGGGATATGCGACTAGACTGGAAAGTTCAGAATATGTAGTGCACATTTAATAACGCATAGAATAAAGAGGGTGACGCGAATGATCAGGATTTGAAGGATACTGGAGAGAGAGAGAGAGAGAGAGAGAAGAGAGAGAGAGAGAGAGAGAGAGAGGAGAGAGTATGGAAACTGAAAACTAGACTCACCTTTTTAAGGAGAGTTGTCTGAGTGAAAACACTCCAGATGTGAGAGGCATACTTGAAACAAAGGCATAAGACACCCATATATCCCATATAAAGAGCAAAGCAACTAGGGTGACGTGAAGAAATCCTGAAAGCTCCCCAGACCACTCAAGATCACGAGAGAGAGAGAGGGAAACACCAAGACTATTAGTAAAGACAAATGTATGAGTTGTGTGCTTGAAAATGTTAGTTGTGAGAAAGAGTGTCGAGTAAAAAAAAATTTAGTTGCTCCAAGGCTGTCCTTCTAGCGCAAGATTATTACTATTGGGAGAGATGTCTTTCAAAATGAAAGAAAACAAAGAATGGTGAAGTCGTTTTCATATGAGTGGAAAGGTGAAGAAATAATAGAGAGAGAGAATATCATTAAGGCAAAATAGAAAGGGAATTAGAGATAGGACAGAACCCTGAGGAACACCACCATTTACAGATTTAAAGCACGATCACCAGTACAGCGTTTCTTACGAAATCCATACAGACGACCGGTGAGAGGATGACCACTCACAAATCTTCGGCTTTATATTTTAAAATTTCACCCCTCGCGATCACGTTCGTCCAACCCTCTTGCCAATAAGATTAGAAGAATTGAGGTGTTTCTAGGTCTTCATGTTAAGAGTTGATTCAAAACCCCAGAGAGAAGAGAAGTTTAAGTGATAAGACGATAATACGAGACTTGAGAAGCGTCCCCTCTTTTACGATCCAGACTGAAGAAGCTCACGATTCCAGCAAAGAAAGGAATGTTGAAGTTCAAAGACAGATATAGAATAGTTAACCAAGGCATGAAGCATGTTCGGAAGCACAAGTTTCGAGAACCACGGGGCAATTCCCAAGGGCAGCGTCTCTTTCTGCGGATAGTACGAGAATAAACAGTCAAACCAAGGATTGTTAAGTTTAGTTGAAGGAAAAAATGGAATGCACGCCTCCATGCTAGAGAGAATCACACCCAAGGGTCTGAGGGACCCCTCCAACAAAAGCAGTAGCATTCCAAGGGAAATCAAATTTGATATATATATATAATATATATCATATAATAATAATAAAATATATATATATTTGATATATATATAAAAAATAAATATATATAAGAATATATAATAATATAGATTATATATATATAAAAAATAATAATATAATGATATATATAATAATATAATTATAAAAATATTATATAAAGACCTATAACAGTAGTACCTTGATTAACGAAGTTTAATCTCGTTTAATCCTCCCAGCTTTCTTTTTATAGCAAAATTGATTGTTTTCATGAAATAATTGAAGAGCCAATAACGTCAGCCCCCAAACGCCACCACTATTTTTTGTACGTTTTTTTAAATAAAACACCTATTGATAATAACTAATATGAATAACAAACATAATAAAAGAGAATGGTCAAGAAACAACTAGTTTATGAAGGTATAGTTACATTTGGACAGACAATGAGCTTATTATACTTTCTTCACACTGGTTTGGCTTTTTCACCACGCTCCCACTTAACGCTGCAGCGTTCAAGAAAAAACTGCGCAGGAAGGTCGTCTTCCTCCCTTCATAATGTTCGCAAAACCGTTAGGTAAGTGTCAAAATAGCTCCGATGCACGACAGTCAACTTTTTCCAATGTACTTCCTTCAAAAAAATCTGGAAAAGCTCTGGCGGCCGCTCTACCTCCATTTGGCCGCAAATTCAAAGCCAAAAAATGACCGAGTGACAACTCGTACTCGGAAATCTCGTAAGTTGGCGCAGTCGTATGTCAAGGACCACTATAATACGACAAGATATATATATAATAATAATATATTAGATATATAATATAGATAATATATATATATAACTATGATAGTTACATAAAAACTGAATATATAGCGTTTTAAGAGCGCTGGGAAAGATTATATATAATATAATTATATTATATAAATAAAATATAATAATAATATATTATATATCTAATAATATATAAAATAAATCTATATAAAAAATACTAATAATAATATAATATATATAATATATATCTAATACAACAGAAAACAAACAAACACGAAATAACAAAATAAAAAATAAATAATAATGAAAATAAAATAAAAAAATAAAACCTGGTCGTGGTAATCATAAATAACATAACCATGTAAAGAGATTACTTTCAATCAACTTAAAACACTAAAAACCTTTTATGCAAAGCATTAAAAAATCTAAATGCAATTATGTATAATTGAACATGCACAAAAAATGTAAATTTTATATTCAGTTATTTGAATTTTTTCCTTTTTTTTTTTTTTTTTTTAATTTGAGGCACATTTGCAACTTACTGCTGAATTTAAGAAACATGGCAAATTAAGTATAAATGATGATTCGCGATATATATATATATAATAATATATATATATATATATATAAATATAAATATCTTATATATATAAATAATAAAAATAAAATTAATAATAATAATATATAATATATATATAATATATAATATATATATATATATATATATATCACTATTAAGAATATAAATATATATATATAATAATAAATATAATACCGTATTTCTTCTTAACATAGTAAATATATCTTAGATATAAACAATAATAAATATATATATAATATTAATGATTAATAAATATATATATAAAAATAATATATATCATATATATAATATAATAAATAAAATATATATATAATATAATATAATATAATATACATAATATAAAATATAATGGATGGAGTGAATTTGACGTTTTTAGAAAAAATGATTATTTTTAGAATAACCGAATTTGATAATGGGTAGACAACGTCGCAATTAAAAAAACCACAATTACGAAATTGTAGAAAACGTTATTGGTTTCCATATATGATTATCTTTGAATCGGTAACTGATTAAGGTTGGATAAGCAAGTTATAACATCATTTTGTGTATATTTCATTGCTGATATTTAATATTATAAATATGTCAACTAATAATTAATTAAAGATAAAATATTAATAATTGGAAAAATTATTATTTTTTAAAACAAGTCCCCTTATAAGCACTACTCATACACCCACACCTTAGATACATTACATAACCATGAGAAACAGTGTAACCACACAAAGATAGATTATCCTTCTCATACAAATAAAAACATTCATAACACAAATCGCTATTAATTCATTAAAGTAGCACTTTCAAAATGGATTTACCTTTTTTTTGATCTGATGTTCAGGATTCGTGTCGGGGGCAAATTGTTCTTCTTGCCCAATCCCGGCCCAACTCCAAAGAAAACATACGGGTAGCTCCAACCCACCCGGCTCCGGCCGGCCTCCGGTCCGGGGGGCCCGGCCCGACAGCCTGAACCCTGTTAAAATCACACTCGTCTTTCACCATTTTACCGCTACGGAGCAAAAAAGGATTAATTCTGCATATACTTAATATTAAAAGGAATTAAAAAAATCTCCAAAAAAAAAAAATTATACATTGACTGCTTAAAATCAATCAAGAAGACCAAAATCCTACTTTACACAAACAACACACATAGATAAACACACAAACATACATCACACACATTAACTCGTTGAAAAAACCTCTTCGAGACAAGCTAAAAATTTTTCTCTCGAGACGACCTTTCGATTTCGCGAGATCGCAGACGGACCCGACTCATCCTTTGAAAATAAATACAATATGAAAATTTTTTTCTTCAATCTCTCCTCTACAATCATGTAAATATAATTAAATAATAATAATTATAAGATATATATAAGATATATCAAAGATAAATCAAATATATTAATAAATACATATAAAATATGATAAAAATATTAAATAATATTATAATATAATATAATATATATCATAATATATATAAAAAATAATAAGAGAGATTCTAATATAAATAAATATAATAAGTAAAGAAATATAAAATTATATATATATAATATATATATAAAAAAAATATACATTTAATATACAAACATAATAAAAAATACAATAAAATAATATATAAAATATTATTATATATATAAAAATATATATATTTATATATTATCAAAATAAATAATAATAATATATAAATAGTATATATAAATATAAGATAATAAAATATATATAATATAAATTATATAATAAACATATAAAAATTATATATCATAAAATAATACTCATATAAATATATATTATATAAAAGTTTATAAATAATATATATATATATATATAAATTATAAATATAATAATATAGAAATAATAAATAATTCAGAAGTATTCGACATGTTTCATTTGAACGAGAAGCTTAGTTTTACAAATGCTGTTCTTAGTCGCGTGTGTCTGATAGTTGGTGACACCTAGCGGCCTAAACAACCGGTAATGTTATTAATTTGGTTCAAATAATTAGCACCCAAACAAAACGCCTTTTGCAATCTTACAAACAGTTAGTATTAAAAAAATAATCAAAATACAAAAATTAAAAAAATAAAGTTTGAAAAGTAAGTAAATTTTTATGTTCAATAATATTTAACGCAAATTACTATTTTATATTTTAATTTAAAATAGTCAAAAATTAATAAAAAAATTAATAAATAAATAAAATGAAATAAAAACATAAATAAGAAAAGAAAACGAAAAATTAAAAAATACTGTATTTTGTGATATATCATCAGGTTGTTCTGAAACTTAATGCTGATGAAGATAATGAAGATAAAGAAGTAAAGAAAGGAATAGGAAAAGATAAGATGAAGTAGAATACGAAGATGAAGACAACAATAAGAATAATAAAATAATAATAAAAATAAATATAATCAATAAATAATAATAAAATAATAATAATAATATACAAAATAATATAAAATAAAATAAAAAAAATAAAATAAGAAAAATAATAAAAATAATAAAAAACATAAGAATAATAATACAAAGATAAAAAATAAAAAAAATAAAATAAAAAATAATAAATAATAATAAAATAATAATAGAACACAAAAAAATAATAACAATAATAAGAAAATAATAATAAAAATAAAAGTAGAGAAACTGGTCTTTCTTGTTTTCAATCATTTGTCAAATAGACATTCTTAAGTTTACAATCTAAAATGCCACCGAATAAATACGCCATTAGTAAAGAAATGTCCATGCCTACCAAAAGTTGGGGGAAGCGCGGAGAAAACACAGTAGATTCCTTGAGACCATAAATTTAATACAAGACAGGAAATTTATGCCACAAATTGGAGATAATTAATAACACCTAATAGTAATAAAGAAGTAATAAAATAATCACTAAATACGAAGAAGACAAAAGGCATAATAAGTGAAATAGAAAATATAATAAATAGAAGTATCAACCAAATCAAAAACATAAAAATAATAAAATGAAAAGAAAAAAATAATAAATAAAAAATCAAAATAACATAAAATAAAAAAAAAAATAAAATATATAATAAAAATAAAAAAAAAAATGTTTGGCCATAAGTAGATCTTTTCTTAGAATAAAATAAAAAAGAGAATAAATAAATAATATTCCTTCTCATTTAATGAGATAATATAAAAAAATAAAAATAAAATATAAAAAAAAAAAATAACAAATAAACATAAATATAATAATAAAAAAAAAAAAAAAAAAATAAAAATAAAATTAATAATAAAAAATAATAAAATAAAAAATCAAAATAAAATATAAAAAATAGTAATATATTTAAGTAAGTCAATAAATGAAATAATAATAAAATAATGAAAAATAATAAAATAAAACAATAAATGCTACATAATATAAAATAAAAAAAAATAAAATAACAAATAATAATAATAAGATAATAATAAAAGATAAAATAAGAAAATAATAAAAAACAATAATGGTACTATTTAATAATAATTTTTGGCTCTTAAGAAAAAAAAATCTGTGATAAAAAAAATAAAAGATATACAGCTAACGTTGATTTAACAAATCATTGTAAAGTTCTAATATTCACATAATTTAATTATTTATTTTTTTATTAGTTTAAACGATATTTTATCAAAAATTATAAACCCAAAAATAAAGTCCCCTAAAATTCCGGAAAGATACGACGAAAGATGGTTCAATACAATAGTTTTATTTATCGAGAATATATAAAAGAAAATTCTTCGTAAAGAAAAGTTCAGGAGCGAAAAGCATCAAAATCATACACTAAAATAGAATATATTTAGTACAAAGCTCAATCAAAAAACAATTACAGATACAACCAGTGGCTAAAAATACTATACATAAAATATCTGAATAAACAACAATAAAAAAGAGGGACAAACATAACTACTAACTTAACCTTACATAATAATAAAAATAAATAAAAAAAATAAAAGAATAAAATAAAATAATAAAAAAAATTTAAGATAAAAAGATCATTTAAAATAAATAAAATCATTTCCAAAAATATATTATAAAAACAAACATATCATTTTAAAAATACACCTGAGATTATGGAGGAAATTGGACGGCTAATCAAAGGAGGAAGAAGAAAATGTCCCTTTTTGGGGGGGAAGTCTTTCCGTGACAGAGGTTGCTCCTTCTGTTTAAAATATTGCAAAAAGGAATCTACATAACAGAGTTGCGGTCTCTTAATTCCATCCTATCTAGCTTGTCAAACATTGAAGCTGTCGTCTTGTCTTTTAAAAAAAACACAGAAGTAAGATTTAAGTATCAATATTGTAAGCTACAACTATTTAACACGGTGTGTATTACGAAATAAAAGTAAATCCACTTTTGACATATTTCTACAATTTCTAATTATTTTAATCTCATTTCAAACCATTCTGTGAAAAAGTGATTTTTCTGGAAACCAAGTTCTCCCACTCATCCATTCAAGGTGGAAGATATTTGGCTTTGGGAACTTTCGAAGAATCCCCTCCAGCTACAATCTATACAGAGGGAAAACAAGGAAAACTAACTGCCTTTGCAACCCATAGAAAAGAACAATTTATCTAAGAATTTCTGGAATCCTTCAGAGTTAAAAGTATTTTTTTTTTTAAACAGATAAACACTACCGCTCACGGGAAGAGTTATTTATCTAAGTTTAAATAATTATTTATATATACAATTATTTATATTTATCATTTATATCTGTCCCATCTTAAGTTTATAAATATTATATTTCTTTATTTTATAAAGTGCTCAAAGGGTTAATATTTATATATTACGCCTTGTTGCAGATTCATGACAATTATTATTTCAATTTTAAATCGTCTAACTCAACTCGAAAAATAAAATTGTTGAAGCAAAGTTTCTGTAATAAGTCCATAATTATTCGCATTAAGTTTGTAATAAAATCATATTTTAAAGTTTTCTTTTCTTAAACCTAGTTATATATATATATATATATATATATATATATATATATATATATATATATATATATATATATATATATATATATATATATATATATATATATATATATATATATATATATATATATATATATATATATATATATATATATATATATTATTCCCTCTGATCTTACCCCGTAAAAAAAGCTTTGGGAAATTTAATCCGAATTTATTATTTTAGAGGGATAATTACATTTTATTCCCTTCTATAGACATTATTATTTTTATAATTTATAAAAAAAAAGACTTCTTTTCGCATTTTTTTAAACTCCACGTCGAATTTAAAAATATGCGGTTTAAACTTATTATTAATTTATTGACTGTTGTTAGTTAGGCTAGTGTTAGCCTAGCCATACCGTGGCGTAGCTTAACTCGTAGATGAAATCTGACGATATTTTTAAAATAACAGGAAACGAATATGTTTTATTAGATTTTCTCCAAGAATGCAATATAATAAAACATGAGAGTTATGTGAGATATGTCAAATACATTGTTACGTAAAAAAAATAAAAAAAATAAATAAATAAAAAATAACAAATACTATTTTAGATGCAATAAGTTCAAAAAATCTCAGATCGCCCACTCTTCGGCAATGACGATTTGATCTGTAATGTTTATAGTACTTAACTAAACTTAAAAGGCAAAACATTAGTTTTTGATAAAATAATAAAAAAAATTCTTTATTTAAAAGAAATAATTTTTTTTTAACTAAAGAGTACCCCGAGGGTAAATAAATAAATAATAGCAAAGATGGAAAGAGTCGGGTGCTGGTCGGCCTATAGGTGGACGACAGGGGGACTTCGTCCTCCCCTCTGTCTCCAGCCCCATATAAATATAAATATAGCTGAAGGAGATCCATGATTGGGTCTTTTTTAAGTTGATCTATATGATATTTCCATGTGAACGTTC